>JBCNJP010004028.1:0-59755 GCA_039602395.1 Deinandra increscens subsp. villosa
GTTTAATAACTGCACATATGGATTTCTTGTTGAGAAAAATCAATACATGTTTCAAATAGGAGATCTATATAACATGCAGAATTTGACTTTCCCTGTGACCCTTGAGTGGACAGTTGGGAACACAAGTTGTAAAGAAGCAAAGAAAAACATATCCAGTTATATTTGTACGGAAAATACTATATGTATAGACGGTCCAGGTGGGTATAACTGTGCTTGTGCTCCAGGTTACGAAGGAAACGCATACCTCCGAAATGGTTGTCAGGGTAAGCTTTGTTTATTTTTGGTTGTGGTTTATAACATATAAAGATTTTTGTAAAAAAAAGGATTATTGAAGGCAATTTGTGATGCTTTTCAGATATCAATGAGTGTGAAGGATCTCTAAATGATTGCAAATATAGTTGTGCTAATACGAATGGGAGCTACACTTGTCCGTGCTCCTTTTGGATGCATGGTGACGCTAGAAAGACTGGGACTGGTTGTTATCCTGTAGAAGCGTACTTATATATCGGTAAGTGTACACTCACTTTTTTGAATGATGTCACATTGATTATGATAATTAAAATCAGTTACAACATACTTCTGAGTACTCCAAGGCCATTGACTATAATTCTATTGATTGGCAGCCATTGGAATAGGCCCTGCAGCTTCAGTTGTGTTGACACTTATCTTATACTGTGGACTCAAACAAAGGAGGACAATGAAGAGTAGGGAAATGTTTTTCAAGAAAAATGGTGGATTAATTCTGCAGAAAACTCTATTTGAATCTAAACAATCCTCCCACAAGGCCAAGATTTTTGCAGCAAAAGTTCTTGAAAAAGCGACAAATAACTTTCACAAAACCAATATCATAGGCCGAGGAGGATATGGTACAGTTTATAAAGGTACATTAGAAGATAATACAATGGTTGCCATTAAAAAATCTAAGTCGATTGACGAGAACCAGATCGAGCAATTCATCAATGAGGTGATCATGCTATCAGAAGTTAGCCACTCCAATATTGTCAAACTCTTGGGTTGTTGCCTAGAGACACAGACTCCTCTTCTAGTTTATGAGTTTGTTACCAACAAGACCGTCTATCACCACCTACATGAAAAAGGCAATGTAGCTTCCATGACATTCGAAAGGCGACTAAAAATAGCCACACAGACTGCAGAAGCTCTTTCTCATATGCATTCAACCACACAAATTATTCATAGAGATATTAAATCGTCAAATATACTTTTGACAGATGATTATAGTGTTAAAGTTTCTGATTTTGGGATTTCAAGGTTTATCCCAATTGATCAGACTCACATACAAACATTGGTGCACGGGACTCTAGGTTACATAGATCCTGAGTACTTCCGATCAGGAAATTTGACTGACAAGAGTGATGTTTATAGTTTTGGTATGGTTCTTGTGGAGCTAATCACAGGAAGGAAGGTCTTTTCACATGATGGGACTGAAAGTGACTTGGGATTGGCAAAGTTTTTTATCTCGGCACTAGAACGGGGTTGCTTGATTCACATTCTTGATGATCAAGTGAATAAATATGGGTTTAGTGACCATGTCAATTATCTTGCCAAGCTTGCAGAAGTTTGTATAGAGCTAGAGGGCAAGAAAAGGCCTAGTATGGACACGGTGAAAATGGAGCTTTTAAAACTAAGACAATCTTTTATAAAGAGTTCTCCTCGTGAACTTTGGTCATCTTCTCTTTCTTGATTGATGATGGATATCGCCGACCATTGTTATTTGGTGTTTTTTTTATGTATATACAAATACAAAAAGTTTGAGAGAAAGTTGGTGAGTGTTTTTATTCTCATTAACAAAGAAAAGTGTAAAAATCAACTAAGTGTTAAAATAGAAAACGTCCGAACTAAAAACATGTGTCCATTCGGAACTAAAAACATGTGTCCATGATTAACAAACTCTTTGTCCGTAATTGAGCACACTATTCCCATATTTAATTTCCTTATGATGTAATGAACACCCTTGGTCCGTACTTAAGCACGGTTGTAGTAAAGTTTCTTAGGCCATAGTTGAGATACTTGGTCGAACTCATAAACCCATCCTACATAAACTATGGATTATACACCCTTAAGTTGGAGGTTTGTACAACCCCAACATGGAAATCATATTGATAACCAGCTAAACTTTTAGTAAACAAATCGGCAAGCTAATTAGTTGTATGCACAACGTCAAAATATGGCTGTAGCCACGTTTTTTTCAAAACCGTCCAGCCATGTTTTTTTTAAACGTGACTAAAGGTAAGTTTTGATAGTTTTAACCACACATATTTTTTTCCCGTGGCCATATACATACCTTTTAGAACCTTTTAGCAACGTATTTTTTGTTGGTGTGACAAAAACACACAATTTTGGGGGCTTTAGTCATGCATTTTTTGTTTGTGTGGACAAAAAACACACAGTTGTATTAAAAATGTGACATTTGTTAGTCACACCGAAAAAGTTGTGGTGAAATGTCCCAAACGGCCACGAAATTTTTGTTTGATTTTATATTCACGTGGCCACACTTTTAGGAAAAGTGTGACAATTACTAGCCACAGTACTATTAAAAGCGTGTGCAAATGTGACGAAAGTCATGGTGTTTTTCACTTTGTTTTATTCATCTGACCAAAAACACATATATAGGATGTTTTTGGCCACACTTTTAGAAAAAAAATATTACAATTACTAGCCACACTAAATAAAATGTGGCTAAATGTGACGAACTGTCATGGATATTGTTATTAGCGTGACTAAAAAAATAATAGATATGGCACTTATATTATGTTGTATGACCAATTAGTAGATTTCAGTAATTAGTAAATTAAAAGAAACAAAACTAGTAACTATTTAGTATATATGTGTGGCTAAATGTGAGGAACAACCATGTTTCTATTTATTGATATGGCTAAAAGTTAGTACATATGACCACTTATATTGGGTTGTATGACTAAAGAGTAGAGTGTTGCATGCACTTACTTATTAATTGTAAGTGGCCGAAAGCTATTACTTATCGCCACATATATTAATTTTCATTGTGTCACTAAAAGTAATTAATGGTGATTGTTAAACAATTTATGTGTGGCTAAAAGTGATTAATGGCCACGGTAATATATTATATGCGTGGCGAAAGGTAATTTTGTGTTTTCCCGGAAAATTGAAGCAGACAAAATGAATAGACGACGTCGGTTATATATGATTACTCGATGTCTACACTCCATCTACCACCTCGAGTTTCAGATATAATTAACTGTCGGTCAGCTTTCATCATCATCATCACCGTATACGCCATTTAGTCTTTCTCTTCCCCCTCCCCCCCCCCCCCCTCTGTGTGTGTGTGGTTTTTTCATCTATCATCATCCTCTGAAATTATGACATTTGCGTCCTCTAAATATGGAAGATAGTCCCGAATACGATAGGTAATCATCTAAACACTGAAATTTGAGTGCTTTAATGTGGAATTTGCGTCTCTAATTTGGTTATTTTTCTTGGACATGGGAAGATTCAGTATGTTTACTTCGGTGATGTATCACCAAGGGTATTTTGCAAGCCTTGATGGCCGGATACAATACATCGATGGGAGTGTTCACTACTTCTATGAGGTAGAGATTACCTCCTTCTCGTTCGATGACCTAGGTCAAATGGTGTCTGACTTAGGTTATCACTTGAACGATTTCGACCCCTACCTGAGGATCCAGGGTTTTCTCTAGGTTTAGGGAGTGGTTCCATTTTCTAATGATCCGAGGGATGTCAGGGCCTTGGTCCTGCACGTTACTGACGAGGAGGTTGTCTCCATCTACCTCGATGGAGATGTGGATATGTGTTCCTCCTTCTCTGAAGGTTGCCCATGGGGAACAAACCGATATGATGATTCAGACAATAATAGATATGGCCACTTATATTATGTTGTATGACCAATTAGTAGACTTTAGTAATTAGTAAATTAAAAGAAACAAAACTAGTAACTATTTAGTATATATGCGTGGCTAAATGTGAGGAACGACCACTGTTTCTATTTATTGATATGGCTAAAAGTTAGTACATATAACCACTTATATTGGGTTTTATGACTAAAGAGTAGAGCGTTGCATGCACTTACTTATTAATTGTAAGTGGCCGAAAGCTATTACCTATCGCCACATATATTAATTTTGATTGTGTCACTAAAAGTTATCAATGGTGATTGTTAAACAATTTATGTGTGGCTAAAAGTGATTAATGGCCACGGTAATATATTATATGTGTGGCGAAAGTTAATTTTGTGTTTTCCCGACAAATTGAAGCAGACAAAATGAATAGACGACGTCAGATATATATGATTACTCGATGTCTACACTCCATCTACCACCTCGAGTTTCGGATATAATTATCTGTCGGTCATCTTTCATCATCATCATCACCGTATACGCCATTTAGTCTTTCTCTCCCCCCCTCTGTGTGTGTGTGTGTTTCATCTATCATCATCCTCTGAAATTGTGACATTTGCGTCCTCTGAATATGGAAGATAGTCCCAAATACGATAGGTAATCATCTAAAACACTGAAATTTGAGTGCTTTAATGTGGAATTTGCGTCTCTAATTTGCTTATTTTTCTTGGACATGAGAAGATTCAGTCTGTTTACTTCGGTGATGTATCACCAAGGGTATTTTTGCAAGCCTTGATGGCCGGATACAATACATCGATGGGAGTGTTCACTACTTCTATGAGGTGGAGATTACCTCCTTCTCGTTCTATGACCTAGGTCAAATGGCGTCTGACTTAGGTTATGACTTGAACGATTTCGACCCCTACCTGAGGATCCCAGGGTTTTCTCAAGGTTTAGGGAGTGGTTCCATTTTCTGATGATCCGAGGGATGTCAGGGCCTTGGTCCTGCACGTTACTGACGAGGAGGAGATGTGGATATGTGTTCCTCCTCCTCTGAAGGTAGCCCGTCGGGAACAAGCCGATATGATGATTCAGATAGTTTCTCTAGTAGGAGCATGTTTTCAGTTGTAATTTTTGGATTATATAAAGTTTATAATTAATGGAAATATATATATATATAGAGAGAGAGAGAGAGAGAGTCGAGATATCCTACATCCACAAAAAAACACTACATCCAATGCGGATCGATCTGGGGCGTCCATCAAGATCATCCAATGGCCAAAATCTATGGTGTTTTCGCCTATGGCGCTTTTTTGGCGGGGGGGGGGGGGGGGTGGGACACGATAGATCTTGGTTGTTGGATGATCTTGATGGACGCCCCAGATCGATCCGCATTGGATGTAGTGTTTTTTGTGGATGTATTTTACCTTAAACCTATATATGTATATATATATATATATATATATACGGAATCATATCTTTTGGATTATATATGTAATTTTATGTGTTATGCATCCGATGTGTGTTTGACTCTGCTTTGGTCATTTTTGACTTTTGTTGACTCTGGTTTGGTCAAAGAGATGTGTCACACCCTGTAAATTTTGTATCGGGCGCAAGTGTGATGGATCATAGTCAAGGTTACATAGAGCGACCTCTAGAAACAACTAGATCCATTTTGATAAAAGTAAGTTAAGTAAAAATTTGGAGTTTCATTTCAATTTAAAAACATGACACCGCCAGGTGTTATGCAGAGAAATCTCCAAAATTGTCTGATTTGACCATGACTCAAGATAGATAATGCAGGTCCTAACATGATGAAAGTAGTCCAAGCATGCAAGCAAGAAATCAATCACCTGAGAATTCATATACTAAAACGAGTCAACATTGTAGGTCCGAGATCAAACCGTCAACACGATATCTAATCGCAAATGAGTGCGGAAACCTCAAATGCAATCGATTCAAGAAACAAGTAGATGAAATAGATTCAATCTAAGAGAAAGATTGAATCTTGAATGGAAACCTCTACAAGTGAAGCTGATTGTAAACACAAGTATGAGACAAAAATCGTAAACAAGTAAATGTGTATTGAAAAGCTTAACCTAAATCATAAACACATGAGGCTTATATAGTGCCTCATGCAAGCCCTATTACAAAAATCGTAAACTATAAAAGAAGCCCACAAGGCCCAATAGTAAACTAAATTAAGCCCAATATCTAATAAGCCCAAAGCAATAAACTAGCCCATTAACTAATGTTCATGCCTCAATAAAATATGGCCCAACAATCTTCCCCTAGGCATGAATCATTAGACCTTTTACGGCAGCAGCAGATCGAATCTGAATGTATTCTGAGTGTTGTTCGACCACCATCTGTTCGCCACAATCCGGTTTGCCGTCCCATGGAAGATTCCCACCCTCACAGCATTTTCCAAGTCATTTTCATCTCCGAGAATAGGCTGTGAGGCGAGCAGCTTGATATCCTTTTCTCCAAACCTTAGTAAATCCACCGGATCGTAAAAGCGAAACTGCCTCAGACCCTTGCAGAGAACCACCACCTCGTGTGTCGTTGGATCATAACACCAGCAGTCAAATTTTTTGACCAAGGTACCATCGTCAATCTCGTCCAACATATTGATAACTCTTGTGCGTTTGGTGGGTGGTCTCCTTGCTTCACCAATAGGTTCTCCAGTCACTGGGTCAGTTTCAATCTGGACCCACCTTACTTGCTTTAGATCAAAATTTGCAAAGTTATTTTCTAGATGGCTCAGCAAATTGTTTCTAATAAGGTCTCCGTCAGGGCTGTTCCATCTGTTTTATGTAGGGGGCTCGAAGCAGATTTCTGATCTCAGGCTCAGTCCAAGAATGGAATTGTGCACGAGTTCTATAATATTCAACTGGACTATAGCCATCACGGATCACAACAAATAATTTCTTCTCGGTGTCGTAATGCCAGCATAAGATGGGTTCACAACTCCCCTTTTTGTCTAAAGAGCTACTTCCAAGATCAAGAGCGTACTGAGTGGGGGCTGATCCTTGAAAGAATTCTCGGAACCAGTTGTCGTGACCTTCAGGAGCTTTGGAGATCACTCTACCTCCTCTGGCATATTCAGACATCTCAATATTTTCATCTCCATCGTCTTCATTCATTGCATCAGCACCTTGCACACCCTGTGATGAGCTTTGTTCAGGGGCACTTGAAGATTTTGACTCCACGAGACTTTTCAAGTCAGTAAATTTCTTCTTAAGATCCACCAAAGTCTCATAGAGCCACTTCATTCTATTTTTATCTGCCACCTCCTTTTCTCTCATCCTTTTGTTCTCATCCTTCAGGGCCTTTATCTCATTTTCTCTGAATCGATTCTGAGATATCAAAAAGTTGATATGAGGATCAGTGCTTATCCTCAAATCAATCGGAAGTTCAGCAGCTTGGAAGGGCCTGAAGCTAGGAACAGATGTAGGCTGAATAATAATAGGAGCGACGCTCACTCTTACCGGGCTTGGTACAGCGAATGAGTGATCAACCTATATGAATTGACTTTCTTCCCGAACTGGGCTACGTTCGGTTAGAAGTGGTGTTTCTGTCTGAGCAGGAGCAGGTTGATCTTGTACAATTTCAGCAGCTGTTTCTTCTTGAGTACTGGGACCCTCAGAACTGGGCCCTGCTGGATGCACTAACAAAATGCTTGAGCTTGTCTTTGAAAGCTTGAATCTGATGCTTCTTGGATCCGACCTCTTTCTTGGAGAAGGTTCACGTGCAGGAATTGGTTGTTCAAGAACATCTTCAACATCCAGATTCAGTTCAGGAGGGGTTGTATCACTGCCTGATGATCCGATCATGTCATCCCTTGACCTTTTAAGGTTGAGGGGCCCCAGATTCCCATAGATATCATCATCAGTGATCTCCTGGCCAGCAAGAATATCCTCCATTACATTCTCTTCATCGGAGGGTATAACAACATCCTCTTCTTGCACAGTAACAACCGGAGTTGCTGTTAAGTCTTGTTCTTCAGCAATAGATGCATTAACATTAGGCACGTCAGCTTCTGGTTCAGAATCATCCATCACTTGTTCCCTTGCTACCTCGGGAAACGCACCCCTCTTAGCCCACTCCATCCTACCTTCAAAATTATGCTTACCCTTTCTATCTTGGGTTTGCAGGCCAAAAACTCCAATATCCATCACCTTCACGTCTAGTTTCTCGACCCTCTCCTCAATCATTGGGTATTTGAAAAACCGTATACGGATCGTTTCTATGGATGAGACGGAAGTTTTGTCATTGATTCGTGTCGAATGATTACAAGACCGAAGGAGTATACAACGTTTAAGCACTGGGGGAGGTCGGACAGAACCTCCCCTCTCAACCACACAGACACTGGACAAAAACTTACAATGAAATACAAAGACTTCACTATTTATACTATTTCGTTCTAGGCCGAACCAGGGACCTCCGAACCTGGTCCGAACTCCCTCCGAACCTGGAGTTCGGCCAAGGTTTGGAGCCACCGAACCTTGAGTTCGGCCGGGGTTCGGACCCCAGACTTTGTCCACTCTCAAATCAGTCTGTTAGTCAATTCGAACAGTAACGACCACACAAGGTTCATGCACTAACAAATTCCCCCTTGGACGTTACTGTCGAATCCAGACATTGATCTTCTAGCAATCTTCAGTCAGCTTGCTGCAGACGCCTCTGTCTTTAGCAAACTCCCCTTGACCGAACCTTCAGGTATGCAGGAAACAATTCGAATCTTGTACAATCTCCACAACCAATAAAGTTCCCCCTAGCTTCAAGCACTTCCACATCAGGCATATGATAACGGTTCACTTCATAAGTTGTATCTGGAAATTGTAAAGACACACGAACATCACTGCATCTTGACAGAAATCTTTAACCTTCACAAACTTGTAATATATTCTGATCTTTATGAAAACAGACACAATCAACATCTTCAATCACAGAAATTCCCCCTCAGCATCAAATCCATCCCAATATATTACTCGGGTAAACGTATATCTCGTTGCAGACTGGAATCTGACCAAGTCTTTCGACAACTCAAGAAAGTATCGAGCATATGACAGAGAGTTCCAAACCTTAACCGAAAACTTTGACGTATCAGTTCGCACGAACATCAGAATATACCACCTTTCCATGAAGATCAAAAATCACTATCAACCCTGAATTGATTGCTTTTGAATATTCACTTTTTCAATTATGAAACTTTGAAAGTTTTTAGGGTCCCCGATAAAAAATAAAAAAAAATAAAAAAAAAAGATTCCAAGATTGAAAGCAAAGCACTACTCTCAATTTGATGTCTTGTGCGAACTCCTTCATTTAAATCACCAATGATGTTATCTTGTGGATGAATGGTGTTTATCCGGAGTGTTTGATTAATAGGAACTACCACCGTTTCAGGCAAATCAGGAACAGGATCTTCCTCAACCACCACAGTATCAGTTACATTAATATCAACTTCATTAGAAGTAGATTCAACTTGTGGATCAGGTTGCTGAACAGGAATTTCCACCTGATGTGACACGGCTTCGTGAAATTCACTATCATCTTCAGAAGACATTTCATCAGCAGCAATAGTCGTATCATTTGATGTCTTAGTCAAATACTCATCAGCGACAGGCACTATTGGAGTTGGCAGAGTTTGAATGTTTAGAACCGGTGTATCATCTTGCAGTTCATTGAAAACCCTTGTAAGTTGTTCATCAGATACTTTTGGTATTGATTTAAGATTTTCAAACAAAGTCTGGTAATCAAATAACCAATCCGGTCCAACGCCTCTGGGTGGTAACGTATATGATTGAAAATCAACATGCAGATATTCCCCTACCATACCAGTCTGCTTATTGAAAACACGTTTCTTCTGATTTGAATAACCAACAAACAGTCCTTCAAAGACTTTGTCATCAAATTTTCCTGTAGCAGCCAATACAGTACAAGGACACCCAAACGGCTCTAAATAGTTGAGATTCGGCTTACGATTCTTCAGAAGCTCATAACATGTCTTACCAAGCCGCTTCACGGTAAGCACTCGATTCAGCACATAACACGCAGTGTTGACAGCTTCTGTCCAAAAAGGAACAGGTAATTGAGCATCAGCCAACATAGTACGCGCTGTTTCAATAATTGTGCGATTCTTTCTTTCTGCCACGCCGTTCTGCTGAGGTGTGTATGGTGTGCTAAATTCATGCACAATTCCTTTTTCCATACAAAACGTCCTCACGGCTATATTCTTAAACTCCGTGCCATTGTCACTCCGAATTCTCCTCACCTTCAATTTATACAGTGATTCAAGTGTGGTAATCAAATTGAGAAGAATTCTTGATGTTTCATCCTTGGAGACCAGAAAGTCAACCCACGAATATCTTGAATATTCATCCGTAACCACCAGACAATACCAATTTCCCGAGATACTTTCACGATTTACAGGACCAAACAAATCCTTATGAAGTAACTCTAATGGGACATCTATTGAATGATGTTTCTTTAGTGGATGGGATTTTCTTTTCTGTTTACCCTTCTTGCAACTCACGCATATATCATTAAACACAAACTGTTGCTTCGGAACTCCTTCAACAAGCCCCCTCTGCACTAGTTCGTTCATCTTTCTGTAATGAATGTGACCCATGCGACGATGCAACAGAACAGAATATCTTTCGGATGCCTTAGACAAGAAACATTGACCTGCGACCGTTGCCTTTGCTGAATTCATGTCGAGCATGTACAAATTTGAGAATCTTGGTGCCCGCATAATCACAAACTCATCAGGAATCTTGAATTCAGGCTTCAGAATTAAGCATTCACTCCCTGTGAAAGCTGTTGTGAACTGCTTATCACAAATCTGGGAGACGCTTAGAAGATTATATTCTAACTCTGGCACATACTCAACGTTGTCAAATGTGACAGCACCGTTCGAAAGTTTACCAATACCGGTTACCTGACCTCCTTTGTTTCCAGCAAACGTTACTTTACCTCCATCGAAGTGTTTAACATCATGCAACAAAGAAATGTCTCCGGTCATGTGCCGAGATGCTCTGCTATCAACAACCCAGATGTTATTCATCAGTTGTCGCGAAGATCCCTGCATAAATTAAGCCAAAAAATTAGTTTCGGGACGTACCCAAGCCTGAAGCTTTGGGTCGACCGTCATCTTCAACAAAATCTGTTCCTGCCATGGACTTAGGTTTTGTCCATCAGTTACAAAACCCTTGGAGCTTGAAGCAGAATTTTTCAAAATTGATTTTGTCTTATAAAATTCTTATTCCGATTTCTTTTCATTTGTATGAAAATCTGATGACTTTTCCTTAGAATGAATTCTGCCTTGCTCATCCACAAATCTGACCTTTTTCTTAGTATCAGTTTGATAGCCTTCAGACATGTCGTCAGACTTTTCTGTGTCAGATTTAGTGGATTTAGGTTTCTTCAACGGGCAAGTCCGATATGTATGACCGCGAATTTTGCATTTAAAACACTTTCGTTTATCAATAATGACCTTTTCATTCGCGTCATCATCCACCTCGGACTCAACCACCCGGTTTTGAAATTTGGGTTTAACACCCTTCTTTGTAACATAACGATGTCCAAATTCATCGTTACGTCCTGAATCATATCCAGACACATTCCCTGAAAACTCATCATAAAAATGATGATCTCTAAAATTCTGAGATCTATTCCTATACCCACCAAACCGTGAATTATATTCACTTTGACCTTCAAAATCAACCCTTTTTGAACTTCTTCTAAAACCAGACTGATTTGGTCCACAACCAAACTCATCATAAAACCCTTCATCATTATAGAATTGAGACCTTTTAACAAATGGACCAGGTTTTCTGAAATTTGATTGTTTTTTATCATAAAAAACTTTCGGTGGTGGTGTTTGAACAATTGGTTTTGAAATTTTCTTGTTCTTCACACTATTTACCAACCCAGACTCAGACTCAGATTGAAATGTGTCCATTGCATTAGCACCACTGCTATTTCCCTTCCTAATGGGCACATTTCTCACTTTGGGATCATATGCTGGATCATATTTACATGAGAAAATTTGATCGATTAAATTTGGGTTCACCATATCTAACGGAAAATCTTTGTCACTATAAACTCTATTGGAACCCTTTAACCGATATGTTACCCATGGTTCAACCTTGTCACAGTCGGTGTCCAAAGTAGAATTGTGAGCCTTGGCATTTGTAGGTTTCAAAATTTTCGAAGAAAAACCTTTTTCAACAGTTTTAGATTTAGCCGAGGACTCAAATCCGACTCCACCGTACTTAGACTTCTTACCCGTAACAGACTTGCTCCGAGCAATCTGCTTTTGTTCGTAGGTACTCAGTTTGGAAAGCTCAGATTTAATTGTTGGAAAATCATGTTTGGAGATTAAATTTTTATGATCTGGCTTACCAACTTTAGACTGAGTATATACCGAACTTTCAACATCAGTCTCCGACACTAAGTCATCGACTTTGTCAAAATCAGAAACATCATAAAAAAGCTCATCAACTGTTGAATCCAAAATGGATTTTTCAGTTGACACTTTATCTGAATTGCTTTGTTCAGCTTGATGAACAACATCTGTCTTTTCCTCAGATGAAGGACCCAGTGTGATATTCACCGGGGATGGGACTTTACTAAGCTTGCCAGAAACATCTTCTTTTTCAGTTTTATACAAAAAGTTTGTGAAAGACGATGGAATTTGAACAGAATCTAATTTTTGTTTTAACTCAAAAACCTCGATTTTCAAATCAGCGACAAGTTTGTTACTAGCAGCTAAATCCTTCTGAACAGACACGAGCAATTCAGACTGATTCAAAAAATCAAATTTTTGCAAACGCAATTGCTCATGTACTGACAGTAATTCCTGGGTTGTCCCTTCCCATCTTTCCTTGTAAATGTTTTTATCAGCTTTTGCTACTGTTAGAAGATCATTTAATTTTGTCTTCTCATCTAAGAGCACGCTCTTAGCAGTAGCAAAATCATCACATGATTTACACATTGAAGGATATGAAATTACCTTTGAAGAATCGGCCATCAAAGCAACAGTTTCAGTAAGATTGCTCCTTTTCAATGAACCAATTTCCTGTTTCAGACTTGAATTTTCATCAGTAATTTTCTGCATATCCCTCTGCAATGCAAGCATCTTATCAGCAATTTCAAGAGCATTCTGTTGTGCTTTTTCATATCTCTCTTTCAGCGGAAGACTCTTCTGATAGAGATTTTCAAAATCATTCTGCATCAACTGCTTCGGCTTTTGCTGCATCACATTCTCGAATCAATGCCTCCTTCTCATCAGTCAGAAGTTTAATTTGCTTTTCTAACAAAAGAATTGCATCAGATTCAATCTTTTCAGACACATCAGCCATAAATGCAAATTTTTCTTCATTCACAGACTTATGATCACTCCTATAATGCAAAACTTCATCACCATCAGTCATTCCATCAAAAGTTTCCCCAGTTTTCTCATCATGTATTTCTTCTTCATTGTCAGTTGATTCAGTCAGAGTTTCTTCATCCTGCACATGAGTAACAATTAAAGCAGAAGAATCAGTAAATTGATTTTCCCAATTATATGTTTTATCAACTTGAGAAACAAGAGCTTTTGTGGATTCAGATTTGGAACTAGAAGTACTCCCTGAACTCGATGAAGTGTTAGATCCAGAAACATTTGATTTTGGAGTAAATTTCTGATATTCTTGCTTCTTTGGCTGCGGACATTCACGAGCAAAATGACCAAAATTGGAACAATTGTAGCATCTGACTTTGGATTTATCAAATCCAATCCTGCCACCAGAATTCAAATCCTTTCGTCCAGTTTTCTTCAAAAACCTTTTCACTCGTCTCGCCAACATAGCAAACTGCCAGTTTATGTCCATTAACTCCAAATCATCAGGATCCACCTGATCATAGTCTTCTTCAGTCAACTCAGCATTACTGACATTTCCAGTTATCAAACCATAATACGATGACACTAATGCAGAAACAAGAGCCATGTAATCTTCAGTGGTAGATACCGACATAGCCATCTTTCCCGTGTTCACCAGATTACTTGTTGGAATTGACGTACTACTAATTCCAGGACTATAATTGTAATCAGTACTTTGTGAACCTGGCCCAGTTCCCGAACTTGAAACATATCCTGGTAAATTTCCAGCCACAAATGCTGTAGCAGGTGCGGAACTGGTTATCTTAGCTGATTTCCCAGAAATAGTTGCTGCATTTGACCCATAATAAACATCTGGATTCTAAACTGCTGCTGGTGTAGTGTTAACATTCTTCATTTCTAAATCACGAGTTTGCAGTTTACCCAAAAGCTTCACAAAAGTCAACTCAGCATAGTCCTTGTCATTCATGATCATCAAAACATACGACTCCCATTTTGATGGCAAACCTTCTAACAATTTTTCCTTCAGCTCTTCGTCATCTTTCTTAATTTGGACATTATCCATTTCAGACAGTAAATGACAATATCTCGAAATTAGCTCAGGAACGCCCTCACCATCAAAATGTTTGAAGTTGTCGAATTCTTTATTAAGCACCTTCTTTTTGCTTTTCTTATACTGTTCATTGCCCTCACACCTCTCTTTCAGAGTTGTCCATAACTCATGAGAGTGTTTGCAACTTTTGAATTGATGTAATAATTCCTTTGGCAAAGCTTGAGTGATTAAACCGTACGCTTTCTGTTCACGAACAAAATCAGCTTTCTGTGTGAGATCCAAATTTCGCTGCATAATAGGAACATTATTAACGCCAACAGGATACACATATTGTGTATCCATAGCAATCCATAGATCTGGATCCGTTGTTCCGATATATGCCTCAAACCGTTTCTTCCAGTTTGCATAATCTTCAAATTTAAGCAACTTTGGAACTTTCTGAGTTGTTCCAATTTCATTGTCATAATTGAGTAAAGTTTGCATCTGCGTTTGAATAGCCGCAAACGCGCTATAGTCCGACATGATTGAAATTGGAAAATTCTGATTTGTCCGAACTTGGTCCGAACCTACTATACCCTCCGAGCTTCCTCCGAACTAAGTCCGAACTCAGAAATACAGTCTGAACTACACCGAACTTCCAAACTTCCGTCTCTTCCACATCAGGCTCTGATACCAGCTGAAAAACCGTATACGGATCGTTTCTATGGATGAGACGGAAGTTTTGTCATTGATTCGTGTCGAATGATTACAAGACCGAAGGAGTATACAAACGTTTAAGCACTGGGGGAGGTCGGACAGAACCTCCCCTCTCAACCACACAGACACTGGACAAAAACTTACAATGAAATACAAAGACTTCACTATTTATACTATTTCGTTCTAGGCCGAACCTGGGACCTCCGAACCTGGTCTGAACTCCCTCCGAACCTGGAGTTCGGCCAAGGTTTGGAGCCACCGAACCTTGAGTTCGGCCGGGGTTCGGACCCCAGACTTTGTCCACTCTCAAATCAGTCTGTTAGTCAATTCGAACAGTAACGGCCACACAAGGTTCATGCACTAACAGTATTTCTTCATCACCACCATTTGAACAAACCTTGGAGTCATTAGAAACTGTTCTCTGGCACTCAGCTCTGCATTGCCTATCCAATCAACTAGCATCATCCTTGAGAAATTGAAATCCCAATCTAAGGCCAATGCTACGAAGGCTGTTCCATGAAGTTGATTTAACTGGTCGAAGCTCGTTCTCGATCTTCCTAAGAAATGACTTCTGCATGTAATGTGCCAGGCACCTCCAGTAGTGCGGCAGAAGCTTCTTAAAGATTGGTGGAAACTTCCCTTCGTATCCCATCGACTGAGCACCTACTAGAACTACCTCCTTCAGATATGTGATTGGATCAGTGGCTTTATCAGTAATGTTTAGCCCTTGCCTGATATCTTCTTCTTCAATCACAACTTGTATGTTCTGAACAGTTGCGGTAATCCTTGTCTTATCAGCATTTACTCTAGCAGTACCCCAGAACTCTCTGACCAGCATCTCATCTATGAGCACATTCGACCACAGGGCGTGGTTGATTTTGCAAGTGTTCATCCCGGCCACAAGAGAGTAGAATAGCTCCATATGTTTTTCTGGCGGGTCTTCCAGATACGCCGGCATACAATGATCCTGTTCATACTTTATGTCTTCGATAAGCATCTCTTCTGCCATCTGAAAAAATGAGACAAATGTATCTGACATATTCATCAAAGCTATTGTGTTTGGAAACAATCTTGAAATTTAATTGATTAACTCATTTAATTTGACAAATTCTGAAAATTTCAATTGAATCGATCAAGTAAAATATTTGATTTTGAATCACACGTTTCACAAACATTACAAATACTATTAATTTTAACTTTAAAAAAAACTAAGTTTGATGAGATTAAAAAAAAATTAAGTGTTTATGATTCTCATTAAAAGTTTAATGTGTGTTTGCGATCATTAAACCATGTTTACGATTCAATAACAGTGTTTACGATTCAGAAATGGGTTCACGATCCAAATAAATGAGTTTACGATTGGCTAAACGGTTTCACGATGTGGTTTAAATTTGGCCCAACCGTAATCTCATAGCCCAATCGTGAACACTCTAAAAGATCTAAGCCCGATCGCAAACTCCGAATGTCGTAAACATGAGTCGGAAACGTCGATCGTGAACATCGATCGTGAACTCCGATCGTAATCTCGGATCGTAATCACGAAACGTCTTCTTCCTCATCGAGATTATCGTAAACACACCATTCGCCATTGTTAAAACCTGTAAATACTCAGAAACTCATTAAAACACCACAAATATACATAATGAGCACCAAGAACTACCTATAAACGATTGTAAACCCAGAAACGACTTCAACCCTTGTAAAAAATGACTCGAAAACAGTGAGGAACTCGAGTTAGGGTTTCGGACACAAAATATGTGAATAGATCTATGAAATCTTGTGAAAGTAGTCGATTGAGATATGGTTTATGAACGAAAATCGATTACGAGGCTGTTGGTGAGTTCTGATTAAACGATGGACGGCCGGAGGTGGGCTAGATGACTTTTCCGGCGAGGGTGTGGCGGAGGGTCAGGGTTTCCGAGACGGAATCGTAAACGAGAGGAAAGGAGAAAGTGATGGATCGTAATCGGAAATGGGCTTTTATACCCATTTTGAAAATTTTCAACTTTGCCCCCTTATTCTTCAAAAATGTTTCAAAAACCTCCCAAACCTCATAAACAAGTTAATTCTCTTAAAAATGTTAACTTTGAGAAAAAATTGAGAATTTTACGAAGCTTCCCCTCAGACTTAGCCCCGAGTATCTGATCTTGATCATAAAATTAAATGAAATTTTAAATATTTAAAGACTAAAAACAAATTAAAAAATGCACAAAATTAAGATAATCTAAAAACGGGACACAAACATACTTACCTTGAGATTGATGATTTTCATGGATCAAACCAGACAAATCTTTAACTGAGGAACCCTTTTCAGCTTCCGTTACTTGACGCTCTAGACGATTACTCAAAAATTTTGAAATCATATAAACTCACATCCAGTTAAAAATTTTAAGTGCTTAAGTTGCGGTACATAATTACCGACATGTTTAACCGTCCCCACACCCAATTGTTCATAGCAAAACCTACCCAACCTCAGAGTTTATTGAGGATTCACAGACCCCCAACTTGAGGAACCATGCAACACTGCTTTGACAACCACTTATTTCTTATTTTCATGAATTATCGGTTGTGATCAGGTCGGCCGCATAAGCACGCAGAGAAGACCAACAGAATAATTTTCTTTTCTTTTCTTTTTCTTTTTCTTTTTCACAATTTTCATATATTATTTTTTTAAATTCTTTTTCTTTTTCTTTTTTTGTGGAGTTGTCATTTACAGTATAAACATGGCGTGTGAGAGAGTGAATACTAGGTAAATACCACTTTCAACCCATTTTTGCCGGGTCTCAGTTTTTTA
This sequence comes from Deinandra increscens subsp. villosa, assembly GCA_039602395.1. Classification (NCBI taxonomy): domain Eukaryota; kingdom Viridiplantae; phylum Streptophyta; class Magnoliopsida; order Asterales; family Asteraceae; genus Deinandra; species Deinandra increscens. Next base: position 17,781 of record JBCNJP010004028.1, read on the forward strand.
AACTATGTAAACTAGGATGGAAACCTAAACATATATAAGAGTTAAGTTTACTGCACTTACAATGGATGATCATTGTTTTTGATTTAGCTTACCGAACATCATCTTTGAGACGTCTTTCACTTCTGCCTTACACGTGTCAGTCTCCGATCGGCATGGAAATTTATATCACATCCTATCAACTCAAGGCAAACAAAAGACATCATAAAAACCTCAAACATATATTTTTATACTTTCTGGGACAATTATATTTCTTCCCCTGTTCTTATGAGGCTTTTGAAAACAAACACTACTATTTTTTTTTTAAATTTTCTAAATATTTTTTTTTTAAATTTTCTTAAAATAAAAATAAATAAACAAAATTTGATCAGATCATTCCTCGAAGGCAATCATCCGAAGGCCTTCGACACACATTTCAAAATTAGGACGCGGGAGGGGTTTTGTGAAAATGTCAGACACATTTTGGTCTGAGCTCACCTTTTGGAGCTGAATCAACTCCCGATCATAGCAGTCACGAATAAAATGTACCTTTATGTCTATGTGATTTGTTTTTGAATGGTGAACGGGGTTTTTCATAATTTCCAGAGCAGCAGCGTTATCACAGAAGATAGGAGTGTTAATGAATTCCATACCGTAATCTGTGAGCTGGTTTTGGATCCATACTACCTGTGAAGTACCGGCAGATGCTGCCACGTACTCAGCTTCGGCAGTTGATTTGCATACGGTATGCTGCTTCTTGCTCTGCCAGGAAATGAGTCGATCGCCCAGATATTGACATCCTCCAGTGGTTGACTTCCGATCCAAGTCACTGCCTCCATAATCACTGTCAGTATATGCATACAATTGAAAGTCAGTGTTCTTTGGGTACCAAAGACCAAGCCTAGGCCTGCCCTTCAGATACCTAAATATACGTTTAACAGCATTTAAATGGGAAAGTTTAGGGTTAGCCTGATAGCGGGCACACAAGCAAACTGTATGCATAATATCTGGCCGACTTGCTGTTAAGTACATCAGCGAACCAATCATTGAGCGATACGTGAATTCGCTCACTGACTCCCCGTCTGCATCTGCTGACAAAAGAGGTCGGGATGTCATTGGAGTTGAAATTGGCTTTGAGTCTTGCATCTTGAATTTTTCTAGAATCTCATTCACATATTTGGCTTGGTGAATAAGAATCCCAGATTCAACTTGTTTTACTTGCAAGGCTAGGAAGAAACTCATCTCCCCCTGATCGCTCATTTCAAACTTCTTTCTCATAATCTCTTCAAACTCGGTGCACAAATCTTCATTGGTTGACCCGTAGATGATGTCATCTACATAAACTTGCACCATGATTATGTCATCCTTCACCCTTTTCCGAAACAATGTCTGATCCACCACCCCTCTCGTGTATCCATTCTCCACCAGATGTGTTGATAGCGTCTCATACCACGTTCTTGGAGCTTGATGTAATCCATACAAAGCGTTGTCCAGAAGATACACATAATCTGGATGCTCCTCATCTACAAACCCCGGTGGTTGAGTCACATATACCTCTTCATTCATCTCTGCATATAAGAATGCTGTCTTGACGTCCATCTGGTGTACCGTGAAATTCAGATAAGATGCAACCGCAAGAAATATACGAATAGCTTCCAGTCTTGCCACAGGTGCATACACCTCATCATAGTTAATTCCATGGATTTGTCGATGACCTTGAACTATTAACCTTGCCTTGTTTCGAACGATTATACCCGTGTCATCCTTTTTGTTCTTGTACAACCAACGAGTGGGTATAACCTTCTTGTTGTCTGGCCTCTTGACTAGTCGCCACACTCCCAGCTTTGAGAATTGATTTAGTTCATTGTGCATGGCCTCTATCCAATTCGGATCTCTGAGAGCAACCATCACATTCGGAGGCTCAATCTGGGAGATAAAACATGAGTACATGCAGAAATTGATATCCCCTGTGCGGCTTCTAGTTGAAACACCTGCAGATACTGGTCCAAGAATATTGCTAACTGGATGGTCCTTGTTGATCCTGGATACCTGAACATCTGGCACAGACACAGAAACAGGCAGATTAGAAGAGACAACATTATCATTTATATCATTTATACCTGAACTTTGTGGAATTTCTGAATCATTATCACAAGTTCCTGAAGTTCCCGGAGCATCTGCATTGACATTTGTGGGAACTGGAACTGGTGCTTTCTCACAGACTCTTTCAGTGTGAGGTCTTGATTCAGATGGCTGAGTGATAATCTCTTCTTCTTCACCCAAATTATGGAGATCATTCGAAAACTTGAATCCTTCAAATAGAGACCCATAGTTAAAAATCCAATCAGGTCCAGTCCCTGCATCCGACGGATTGTCTTCAAGCCAGTCCACGTTGAATGCTTCAATGATCAAACCGGTGGTCTTGTTATAGACACGATAAGCACTATTTCCCGAATAACCAACGAAATAACACTCATCAGCTTTCGCCTCGAATTTCCCCACGTCGGACTGAATCAGTACTGTGCACGGACATCCAAATGTCTTGAAATATCCCACCGTTGGCTTTTCTTTATAGACAATCTGATACGGAGTTTTCTCATGATGCTTGTTCAACAAAACGCGATTCTGCACGTAGCACGCCGTGTTGACCGCTTCAGCCCAGAAGAAGATTGGTAGTTTAGCTTCACACATCATTGTCCTTGCAGCTTCAATGAGTGTCCTATCTCTTCTCTCAGCTACTCTATTTTGTTGAGGAGTGTAGGGCGCACTGAACTGTCTCTCTATCCCCTTAGCCCCACAAAACATATTCAACTCAGCGTTCTTGAATTCCGTTCCGTTATCCGATCTGATAGCTTTGACCTTCTTGTTCACTTGATTCTCTATAAGAGTGACAAACTGTTTCACTAAGGCCGGAGTTTCATACTTGTTTGACAAAAAGTAGACCTAAGTAAAACGTGAGTAGTCGTCCACAATCACGAGACAGTAGGAGAATTTGCTGATGCTCTGAACTTGCATAGGCCCAAATAAATCCATATGTAGAAGTTGTAGAACTGATGACATAGAATTTGCTCTCTTCGGACGGTGTGGCAACTTGTGCTGCTTCCCCTTCGCACATGCCACGCATTTTTCTACAGTTGAGAAGTCTTTGATGGGCAGCTTTCTGACATGCTCTCCCTTTGTGAGCTTGGTCAAATTCTTCATATTTGCATGCCCCAGACGACGATTCCACAACATAGCCAAATTTTTGCTTTGTTTTGAGATGAGGCATGCTTCTTCTGACGTTGGAGGATTGCCCATATTGAGAAGATATGAGTTTGAACGTCTTGGAGTACGCATCAGTATGCACTCCTCGGGAATCTTCACGCCGGGCTTCAAAATAATGCACTCCTTTCGATTGAACATCACAGAATAGTCTCTGTCACAGATCTGAGAAACACTCAGCAAACTGTGAGACAGTTCCTCCACATAGTGTACGTCAGGAAAAGACAAATTTCCACTTCTCACAACTCCTTTCTTGCTAATTCTTCCTCCTACACCACCTGCAAAAGATACTCCTCCACCATTGAAATCATCTACATCTTCCAAAAGGGACAGATCTCCGGTCATGTGTCGGGAGCAACCGCTATCAACGTACCAGAGATTGTTGATAGATCTTCTTGGCTGTCCCTACAAGAATCAGAAATTAGTGAGATCCAGGTACCCAGGCCATAACAGATCTGGGCACACCTTTTGCATCAATGTAATTAACTAATTGAAGAATCATTTCAGACTTTGATCCAGATACATTCTCATTTTGAATGTTGACTTTTGGTTTCCAGGTGGTGGTTTTCTCTGGTTTCAACACAGTTGTTGAATTGTTCACAGACACAGGTTTCATTTGTGGTGAAATGACCTTTTTACCAGTTGGCTTTTTAACCGGTGTCCACTCAAGTTTCAGTTTTGTATACACAAGTTGTTTTGTTTGAGTGACATCTTTTTGTTTCAAAACCTGTTGTTCAGCTTTCGCTTTGCTATTAGGTTTATTAACTCTTTTGACTTTAGCCACTTTTTTTCAACAAATTCTGGTTTTATCTTATCATTTATGTGGTAAACTCCTTTAGATACATAAGTTTGTTGTGGAGTTTTGGTCACATTCCACTTATCAACAACAGGCTTTGTCACAGATGCCTTTGCGTTTGAAACCTTAGACTGTTGAGTCTTCATTGGTTCAAAACACTGCTTCCCCTGAGACACAGCTTGTTGTTTCTACTTTAGTTTTTGCTTCTCTCCTGTCATCATTTTCTCCAACATACTAGTCCGTGGGTTTTGCGGATAGTATGGTTGGAAAGGTCTATTCACACAATTAGCTGCAAAATGTCCTGGCTTTCCACATTGAAAGCAATTCATGAGTCTAGGCCCATTGACATGATGACGACTTCCACTCTGGCTTATCATCCCATTTGTGTATAACATGTTGTTTATCCTTTTCAGATTGTGTAATTAAACAAAATTGTTCTGATTTAGATTTGTTTATTCTATTAAAAGCTGACACAACCTGGGGATAAGCAACAAAATCTTTGGGCTTAGTCTCACGACCAATTTTTGTGTTAGGCACACGAATTTTAAAACCAGACACTTTTTCATTTGATTCAGAAACATTTTTTAACAACGATGCAACTTTTTGTTTTGACTTGGATGTTTCTAGTTCTGACACAAGTGCCATTACATCATCCTTAGGTAAACATAAACTAGAGCTACTAGAACTACTAGAACTACTAGACACGTGACTCTCTTCCACTCTCCGACATTCTGCATCCTCCTTAGAAATGTCTTTGATTTCTACTTCATCTGCACAATAAATAGATACATCAGAAGAGCTCACACAGTTATTCAGAGAAGTATTTGATGGTCCTGCTTCACACGCGTCTGTCATCACTCTATCCTTATTACCCAACCCATATGTCATGTGTTTTTCATTTTCTATTTCCTCTTCTGTTATAGGCTTCACTCCAACCAAGACACTATCTAAAGGAGGTCCTTCCTCATGCATTTCCGATGCAGATCTATCTATCTGATCCTCCTCTAATATCATTCCTATAACATCTCTAGTTTTATCTTGAGGAACAACGTTCTTGTTTGCAAAGCTAATTCCTATTCCACCTTTGTCCTTACCCATTCTAACCTCAGTAATGCATGTGTCTAGAGATTTACTAGCCTGTAACATTCTTTTGCTTCTCATAAGATTCATATCAAGCTTAACCTGCAATTCATTGTTTTTATGCTTAAGTTCATCTATCTACTTAGTAAGTTCTGCTATTTCTAACTTAGCATTGTCATACAGATAAGCGTTCTCAGTTGCAAGTTTCTTATATTTCACTATGTCTAATTTCTTGGCTTTAACCTTTTCTTCGTTCTTTTGTCATCTACCCTTAAATGAGCTTCTTTCACATTTTACCTCAAACAATTCTAATTGAGAATTTTTGCAAAATTGTCTAATACCAGTAATTATACGATCACAAACAGGATTAGAACATACCTTGGTGTGATCTGCTGCCATAGCTTCATTCTCCTCAGGTTCATCTTCAGTCACAACAAAAGCATGTTCTTCTTCATCATCATCATCCATAGCAGTCATCATAGCATGTGTCAGGCTCAGATATTTCATTTGAGACGTCCAATCATAGCCTCCTCCTTCCTGCACAACCAAAGCACTTGCTTCTGCTTTTGCCTTCCCATCAGCTGGTTTCTTTTCCTCTGCTCTCTCTTTCCTTGGCTTGCTACACTCTCTTGCAAAATGCCCATATTCATCACAATTGTAGCACCTCAACTTGGTTTTGTCAAACCCCATCCTTATCTTGTCTTGGTCTTTCCAAACATTTCTTCCTGTAGTTGCCATGAACTTCTTTGCCCTAAACACAGCCATAGCCATCTGCCAAGAGACATCCAACATCTCCACATCCTCTGGATTTATCTGATTCAGTTCACCTGATAGCATCTTAGTAGGGATTAGGGTTCCGGCCATTAGAGCATGATAGCTGTTCATGAATCCCATTCCGAGTGCAAAATTGGGATCATTGGTTGCTTCAGAGTTGTCACCTCCACTTGAACCAGCTTGAGGTTGTGCCATAAATGCATTTGTTTTAATCACAGAACTTGATCCACTTGCAACAGACTTTCCTTTCGGCTTCACATCTACTTCTTCTGACAACAAAGCTTGATTCAGTTTCCTAGCCAAACTAAGAGAGCTTATGTGATTCAACTCTCGCTGCTTGTCATCAATAAGCTTGGACTTCAATTTGTTGATCATTTCATCTAGAGATAGCTCACTCAGCTTGTTGTTGTCCTTAATAATAGAGATATTAGTGTTCCATGACTTGGGTAAACTATTCAGCAACTTCAAATTCTTATATTCCAATTCTGGCTCCACACCATAGCTTGACATTTCTGCCATCAGAGATACAAACCTTTGCACTTGTGCTTCAAAAGATTCACCTTGGATATGGTTGAACAATTGAATTTCTGCTTCAACATTTGCTTTCGACTCGCCTTAATGTCCGGATTTCCCTCATAGGCGACAATCAATGCATTCCAGAGTTCCTTCGCTGTCTTGCAATGCTTAAATCCTTGAGCAATGTCAGGTGTTAGTGCCATGGTCATAATCGCAAATGCCCTCTCAGCCTTGTTACACCTTTCCCAGTCCTCATCTTCAAACTCTTCTTCAGTCTTAGCCTTTCCTGCTTTAGCTCCTTCTCCATGAGTAGGTACATGTGGTCCATTAAGTACCGCTCTCCACAATCTCAAGTCAACACTCTTCAAATGGTTTTCAAACCTATACTTCCATTCTAAAAAATTATCCGCCGATGTGAGTCTAGGTGGACGAGTGATAGATCCGATCTCAAAATCCAACTTCTGATACATACTTGGTTCGAAATCCATTACGATAGCAAAGGGAACCTAAATCTAAAGTCCAAACTGATGTTAGTCCAATTTGTCGTCATTATTGTGCTTAATTTGTTATATTTATTTATAGTAAGGGTTGGATTACATGGCATTTTCACGAGTTTTATGTTTTGAGGTACCGAATGCTTAATGAGTCAAAATGGAGTTTTTATGAAGAACTGGAAGCTGCTGGTGCATGGATCGAGAATCGAGCGGGAACGAGTGAAGACTTAGAAGAAATTGAAGAAAGTTCCTGAGATCCAGATCTGGGCGGTACGCCCAGAAGTGAAGAAACCAGGGCGGTACGCCCTAAAGTTTAGAGAAGCGACCGAAGTTTACAATCCGGGCGGTACGCCCAGATTCCCACATTTTGGGGCGGTACGCCCCGAACTGGTCGTCAGAAGTTTTAGATTAGGGTTTTGTATTTAAACTTGTGGGTGAAGTTTTTTTATGAATCCATCATTGTTCCAGACGGCCAGAGCATAGGTTTTTGCGATTTTCACTTGTGCTTTGGAGATTTGGACGCAATTCAATCATTCGGTAACTGTTTTTAATGCAATATTCCATTATAATCATGTTTTCATTATTAGCCATGTCCGGCTAATCACCACTAACTGCTTTTGGTGATTGGTTGGCAAATTCGTTCTATGATTAATCAATTGCTTAACTAGTTGTTCCGGAATACTTGCTACCGTTGAACACCCACATGCGAAATTGTTAAATTTAACTAGTAATCTAGGGTTTTAGTGGTCTACTGTTTATTGATCTAGCACTTTCTTGCGGCAGGACTAATCAGCCCATTAGGAAACTAGGTTATTAGGTCAAGGAAGCAATTGGGGGGCATGTCTATGTGTCACTAGTTAGTAATTAGGTTTTTCTAGATCGGTAGCCAACCAGGATCCAGAAGTGGTTAGATTTGTCTCATTCGAATTAAATCAATTTTCTAGGTTAAAGTTAGTTACTTTATTAGTTAATTCACCCCAACACTCAAAATAGCCAAGTGGCAATTTAGTATAATTTTAGGTTAATTGGTAATTTAGTTAATTTAGTTAATAAGATAATCAATCAATTAATCAATTTCCACATATTCCCTTGGTTCGATAACCCTAGCTTCCACTACTACAAATTTAACCTAAGTTGGGGATTTGAAACGGCCTGACAAACCGTTATCACAAACGTCCAAACAATGAGATTACGATCGAGAAGACTTGATTATGATCGCAAACCTCTGATTACGATCGGAAACACTGATTCCGATACAAACCTAATCGCAAACACCGATTCCGATTAAAACTGTCGTAAACTCCGATTACGATAACTAATTACGACTCCGGTTGTCGTAAACCCCGATTCCGATTAGCGACGATCGTATACACCAATTACGATCCAATAGATCGTAAACTTCGATTCCGATCCCGTGATTCCGGTAATGCAATGTCGTAACTACCGATTACGACCAGAAAATGTCGTAAACTCCAAAAGTACACTCGTAAACGCTTAAAAATTCAATCTTGATGTCGTAAACTCGATTCCGATCTTGATCTTCAAGCTGAACCACTCGTAAACTCGAAAACCAGCAGCAGCAGACTCGTAAACACTTATACCACCTTCAAATCTTCAAAAACACGAACTAAAACCCAGAAAACTGCTTGAATCTATATCGTGAGAGCCTCGAATCTAAGATTCTTGGCTCTGATACCAATTGTAGGTCCGAGATCAAACCGTCAACACGATATCTAATCGCAAATGAGTGCGGAAACCTCAAATGCAATCGATTCAAGAAACAAGTAGATGAAATAGATTCAATCTAAGAGAAAGATTGAATCTTGAATGAGAAACCTCTACAAGTGAAGCTGATTGTAAACACAAGTATGAGACAAAAATCGTAAACAAGTAAATGTGTATTGAAAAGGTTAACCTAAATCATAAACACATGAGGCTTATATAGTGCCTCATGCAAGCCCTATTACAAAAATCGTAAACTATTAAAGAAGCCCACAAGGCCCAATAGTAAACTAAATTAAGCCCAATATCTAATAAGCCCAAAGCAATAAACTAGCCCATTAACTAATGTTCATGCCTCAATAAAATATGGCCCAACAAACATTAAATTAGTAAGTTCACAGGTTTAGATAGCATGCATGTAAAAGTTTAGTAACACAGTTTGATCGGATCATTCCATCGTAAGACATTTGTTTAGATATTGTTTTATTAATTACCATGAACCTTGAATACCGAAACTAACTAATTACCCACTCATGGTACTATGTCCAACAATACCGCATGCCCAAAATATAACTGTATATACCCTCTTGACTATAAAACGAGAGTCAGAATTGGAGCGAACAATCAGGACAGGGGCGTTAACCCAATAGATCTATTCATGTCATTGTTTCTATCTGTAAATTAATCGGATTTAACTAATAGTGGGATTTCATCATAGCATGAACAAACATGATACAATAAGATATGGACTGGAAAACCTCATGTAATAAATAAGGTAACAAGTAATCTATTTGTCAGGCAATGATCATGGATATATGAATTCTCCCCGAAGTGTTTAAAACTGTTAAAAGAAAGGGGTCGTGAAGACTCGCCTGAATAAAGTCATATACATGGTACACGAGAACAAAGAAACAGTCCTATACAACGTTATAAGACATCTTAGGATCTAGAAATTGGGTTGACATCTAAGTCACTCCAATTTGGTTGGTCAATCTTGACGTTATGGTAACCAAATAATATAATAGGATATTGTTAACCTTAAAGAAATATTTAATGAAAATAAATATTTATCATGCGATCAAAATCCGTAAATCAATGATTTACACGATTAACAAAATACATAAATATGTTCATGATAATTCTTAGTCTAGAAATAATTTATTATCTCAAATAATTATCATAATAGTTTGGCAGATTTTTAAAGAAACAAACGACTGTTTCAGCGGTTAAAATCCAAAACACGCGTTTTACCGGTTTTAGGCGTATTTCGCGGTATTTATCAATGTTATCAAAATATATAATTATGCAATTAAAAGTACATTTATTTCTATCATAAATAATAAGAAAATATAAGTTCATGGATTTAAGTTTCTAAGTTGATGGTTTTGCTGGTACGCGTCCGATTTTGTCAGTTTTGGTTCTATGACTCGTTTTATGACTTTGTAATTTCCGAAAACACTTTGTAAATTTTTCTAACATATTTTAGGCCTATAAAAGTATTCCAACTAATTTGTGACCATAGTTGACCTATCTTTACGAAAACGGGGTTCTCGGGTCCGTAAAATACCCGTTTTTAAGCCGTTTTTTTTCAAATTTAGCTATTTTCTAGGGCGATCTTATTCCAAGGTTTTTATGAATAAAATATACTTCATATTTACTGTAAAGAAGATCAAACATTCTGCCCAAAATTCGTGGTCCACTATATGGTCAAATCTAGACTTTTTAGTAAGGTATTTTGATAATTTAGGCCTTTAAACACATCCTTAAGCAAAATGCTTGCACCAAATGTTTTCTAATAAGTCAAAAGTAGTTCCTAAAGGGCCAAAATGAGTCAAATTTTCGGACTAGATAGTCAACCCACAAAACCATGACACTTTGTACACATACTAGCAATATAGACGAAGATTATGCTTAGATCTAACCAATGTAGCATATGAGGAGTTCAAAACATGTAAAGTCACTAGTAAAAACACTACATATAATAGATCTAACATAAACATAAACAAAACTCTAGGTTACTAGCAACATAGTTAGGGTTTTATGATAATACAAGTTTATGTCACCATTTATGCACCATGTCTTGAAATATTAGGAGTGTTAGGATGCAAAGAATATCAAGATACAAGTATCTAGACTATGATTCTTGAAACAAAATTAAAGAAAAGTACAACCACTTGAGATGAAACCCGAAATGAGAGGAGAGGGTGATGATTTCTTACATCCTTGAGGTTCCTAGAACCTTGGATGTATAAATCTTGAGGTGTTTGATGAAGAAAACCGTAGAGAGAGAGAGAACCGTTGGCTAGGCGGGAGAGGAGAGCAAGTGTGTGTGCTTTTAGGTGGTCGGAGGTTATGAGAGTGTTAGGATTTGTAGAAGATAAGTGTCTGTAAATATGTGGTGTTTGAGAGTTTAAAGGTGTTTGGTTTCAAGGGTTAGGAGGGCCGGTCTGGTTTTAGAAACCGAGAGGGAGAGGGGAGAGTTAAGAGTTGATGTATTGTTGATGGTTCATAGAGTGTCAAGTAGTATAAGTGTTCGGGTTTTGTATGTTGTGTGTGTTGGGTTCGGTTCACACGAGAAAGAGAGGGAGGGGTTCTGTTTATGGGGGTGTTCGGCCGATCAAGAGGAGAGGGGAGGGTGTGGAGAGTTGTGTTTGACTTTGAAAATGGTGGTGGTACAATACTATAATAGTGTGATGATGGTCTATGATGTGTGTGTAAGGTGATGTGAGGGTTAAGGTAGTGTGTAAGATGGATGGGATAGTGTAGGTTGTTAGATGAGGAACTTTTGGTTTAGTTAAATTAGTTTTAGGTGATTAATAAAAATCAAGTAATTGTTTGGTGGTGTTAAACAAGAAAATTGATGGGAAGGAGGGTGGTGGTGTCGGGTTCGAGCCGTGGGGAGCGGTTCCGGGTCGATGAACTCGAAAGGTGGCGACGGGTTGGGGTGTACGTGCATGGCGGGTTCACTACTAGAAAAAGCCTCTTCCTTGACACGCGAACAATGACACACGGGTAATTTATGACGCGCATTAACGAGCGTCATAAAAAAATGTCGTATTTCTAAATATTCTGTGGATAGATGACACGCATTTTTGCGCGTCATAAAAATTGTGTCATATAATTGGAAAAAAAAAACACGGAGGACATCTAAAAGGTGCACGTCAAGAACAAAGTGTCGTTTTTTAATTTTTTTTCCCGCCAATACATTTGCCCTAGATTTCTACTCCCGCTCATACTTGGAATGTTTTCAACTTTTCCCCAAAATCACTCCCGCCCCAAATTTTGCCCTAAAATCTCGTACGCTCGATCCCTTGCCATAAACGCTTATGCTAAACACTCGATTCCTTCCCGTCCCGTGCTGGACCTTTCTCACCCTCTTCTCTCCCTCGGCGGTTTTCTTCAATAACAATGGCAGCCTCGATTAGAGGACGATGAAGAAGCCACTACGCATCTCATAGATTGATTGCGCCTCCATCTCCACCTAATCTCATCTCTGGATCCCTTCCGCCGCTCTTCCCACCTCCACTTCCTTCTCCATATACCTGATGCAGTCAGACCAACTTAATACCGTGCCCTAATCTCCATCACTCAATCTCAGTATTTGACGTACCGCTCCCTCTATTCTTCTATGCCCTAATCTCCTACCCTTCGAACCCTAATTTCTCTTTATTTTGGCGACTTGACTTCATCTGCATCATGTTTCCATGGTTTATTTATTTCCTATAGACCGATCCAACTCATCCTGTTGCCAATAAAAGCTAGTTACTCACCGACGTTGTTTTCAATCTATCGCCTCTTTCAGTTTCTTTTCGATTTGTTACAGATGAGGCACTCCAACTTCTGGAACTCTCACCCCAAGACCTATGGCCCTGGTTCACGCACCTGCCGTGTGTGTGGGAAGTATGGCCTTATGTGCTGAAGGCAGTGCTTTCACAACAACGCAATGGAAATTGGTTTCGTCAAGGTATTTTGGGTTTTTTTGAAATAAAAGAACAAAACTTACTGTATTTCAATGAATTTGGAAATGGGTTTTTGACACTCTGGATTTTGCAGTATCGTTAAGGAGCTGTGAAGATGATGACGATGATGATGATGGTGAATTGAGATGGATTTTGCTCTGTTTTTACTTCCCAGGTATGTTTATGACTTGTTTATCGATCTATTATTTTTGTATTGAATCGTTTTTGGTGGAAATTTAGACTCTTTTTCTTGATATTAAAGATTGATATAAATCAAATCTGTATTTATATTGGTTTGTTAAGATTAATCAAAACTTATTAACTTAATATAAATCACTGGTAGTTTTGTAAACCAACTGTTTGTTGAAATGCCAATTTGAATGGTGTTGTTTTCAATAGGTTTTTTCCTTCTTGAACATTAATTTTTCTACGATTTTGAGTTCACTTTAGTTTGGAATACTTGAATTTAAAAGAGAGATAATGAGATTCATGAAACATTTTGATGGTTTGTCCAGTTCAATCTTAAGCTTGGTGAGTTAGTTTAGAAGACAATGAACATGTCGTTTCACTATGTAACCTGAAGTGGGAGAAGCGTTAGTGTAGGCACTCGAGAGATGGCCAGCAAGGTGACCACACCCATCGTGTTATAGCTTTCACAGCAACGTGTAGGAAATTGGTTTCATCAAGTATTGTTAAGGAGCTGTGAAGATGATGGTGATGATGATGATGAGAAGATGATGATGGTGAATTGAGATGGATTTTGCTCTGTTTTTACTTCCCAGTATGTTTATGACTTGTTTATCCATTTTTTTATATTTGTACTGAATTGTTTTTGTTGGAAATTTAGACTCTTTTTCTTGAATAAAACCTACTTATCACTTTACGAACAATTGGGAGTCAGGTTCATCTCCCTGCACTGCACTTCTAATTCTTCACCGTAGTTGGATTGCTGATTGTTTTTCTTTAAATTTTCATGTTGTTTTGAATTGATGAGCCACAATGACATCGAGAAAGGGGACAGCAAAGGCCTCAAAGACTTAGCTGAGCCACTAATCGACAATTCTAACGCTTCCAGCTAAAAAAATGCGGGTGGTGATTCAATTGCGATGGTTCTTCTGAGCACTGCTATTGCGGTTTGTGGCGTAATCCCTGCAGTGGCAAGGATATTGGGTCTCCTCTGTTGTGAGCGAATGCTCTTTTGAGAGTAATACCACATGCCGTGCTAAGAAAATGTATGTATTACTAATCTTATTTTCTTGAGATTATAGAGAAACCAATGTCATCAAACTCCCAATTTCTCCTGTCAATGAAACTATGTCAAAATTTACATAGAAATTAGTTCACAAAGGAGTTGTGCTTTTTTCCTTTAGGAGTTAAGCTCATGGTGTAAGTGAGTAAAAAGGACAAGTAAATTGTGATGAGATACTACTTGTTTTTTTTTTACGGAGTTCCAATATTGAAAAATAAAGGGGGGGGGGGGGGGTATGAAGGGTCTGGTATGTTTTCAGTGATTCATCAGTGAAGTGCCTTCCATCAATTAGAGTGAGGGTATATTGAAAATTTATGAAAGTAAATCAAAGGGAGTTTGCACTAGATGTTGCTTTTACGACCCTCGGCCACTACAAAGACCAAGTTCCATTATCTTTTATAGTTGCACTACACTATCATCTACAGATAGTGATAAAAATTTGGATTTTTCTAAAAAGTTCATTATGAATTTTCCGTTGTTCTTTTTATCCATGAAATAATAAGGTGAACTCTTCAGTTTAAGTTACCTTACTTTTTGTTGTTTTGTTGCTCTGCTTGTAGGATGTGGCTAGCCTGACCAAGCTTTCTCAGAACTCTTATGGCGTACCACAGGGTCTTATTCATGAAGTATCACTATGATCTTGCGTGGTTTGTCTAGTATGAAGCTCACTAGACCTGGGAAATTCTATAGTCGTCAGGATGGTTATGCTATAAAGTCATCATTAAAAGCTGAAGATGGTGTTTTATATCCTCTTGAAAAGAGCTTTTTCTTTTTGCCAAAACCTCCAATGCTTATATTTTTTTGATGAGGTATGATATTTTTTAATTGGTCATGTCATGAATGAATTCGGGTTTGGGTGTTGTTGAACTTGTAAACTTATTCTGTTGTGCTGTAGATTGACTATGTAGAATTTGAGAGACATGCTGCTGGAGGATCAACCATGCATTACTTTGATCTTCTTATCAGGCTGAAAACAGGGCAAGAACATCTCTTTCGTAATATTCAGAGAAATGAATATCATAACCTATATAATTTTATTAGGTGAGTGTACAGGTTGTTTGTAGTTTTGAGATAATAATATGGATTACTAATATGTCATTAATCTAATACAGTTCAAAGGGTCTAAAAATCATGAACCTAAGAGGTGCTGTTAAGCTACAGATGGTGTTGCAGCTGGGATTCTTAAATTTGTTATTAGTCAAGTATGGATTCTTTATCCCTGAAAGTACTTGTTAATATAATGAAAATGGATAATCAGTTTTCTGATTTTGATCATCTGATTATTTAGGATTCAATAATCAGCTTTTATAATCATCTGAATGTACTTGTTAATATAATGAAAATGGATAATTGTTGAAATTTTGAGATGATGGGGCTGAGTCACTGCCTTGTTCACTGTCTGAAAATTCCTAGCAGCTCAGTAGCTGCGTTGACATACCGAGCATAGAAAGGAATAAAATTGGTGGCTCATGTTAATTGTTCTTTTTAGTATGTATGGTTTGTTGTGGAAGTAACCATCAACGAATGGTTTGAAAAACCCATGGTTACACTATATTAATAATCTCATTTCTAATTAGAGGTGGCAAAATGGACGGGTTTAGAATTGGGTGTTAGGTTTTGGGTCTAAACTATAAACAGATATTTTTGGGTGTAGGGTCGGGTTAGCCATGTACTACAGATCTGGGCCGTTGGCAAAATCATAGCAAAATAATTGGTGTGCTGCCAAAATATTCTCTAAGTGTGATTTTCACACTATTAAGATGAGTTGGCTTCCTTTTGATTATCAACAGCTCAAGCTGTTTGGAGAGGCAACATTAAGCTGCTTTGCTTGGTCAATTTGCTGTTGTCGATACATATTGCAAGGTTGATATACATCTTAATTCATTTATTAAGTCTGTTTCTATACATGGTCTTTAGATGTCTATTGCCAACCTTATATATTTTTTTTTGCAGGTTCATATAGTTCTAAGAGGTGCTGCAGTCGCCAGATGCTCAAACAGGGGCTGGAATAGTTGGTTTAACAGAAGAGGTGTGCTCCTATTACGTTGGCCAGGTAAATAAATTTCGAAACTCATAGGGTAGGGATTTGTGGGATTTTGAATCACCCCAATCCGAGTTCGTGTGACTAAGATATGACAAAAACAAGCTTAACGGGTCAAAACGCACCTGTCAGGTTACAACTGCTATTTCTGGCAACTTTAGTAGCTTTTTTTACTGATTTACCTGGATGATATGGTAAAGGACATAGAGACGAGTTTGTGGCCTTTTGAATCATTCCAATCCGAGTTCGTATGACCAAGATATGACAGAAACAAGCTTAACGGGTCAAAACGCACCCATCAGGTTACAGCTGTGATTTATGGCAATTGTAGTAGCTGATTTTGACCAATTTAGCTGGATGATATGGTAAAGGAAATGGAGACGAGTCTGGGGCTTTTTGAATCACCTCAATTGGAGTCCGTATGAGAAAGATAGGAGAAAAACCGTTTCCTTGTAAATGATATTGTGTTGGCTAGATTTATTATTATAGATTTATTGTTAAATCTATTTGCAAACTCGATTTATTGTTAAATCTATTTGTAAACTCATGATTACTTTGTATTGTTGTTAAATGTATTTTTATTTTGTAATATCAGATTAATTATCATTATTTGTAGAAATTAGTGATTGCAGTAAGAAATTTTTAAATTTTTTTTTTTAATTCTTGACGCGCAAAAATGCGTGTCATCTCCCTTTATGACGGAGGCTTCCTTGACACGCATTTTATGAGCGCGTTTAGTGTCATAAATAGTGTGTCATTGTTCCCCCGTCAAGAAGCTTCTTGACCCCTGCATCCTTGACACACATTTGCGTGTCAAGAAGACCCTTTCTTGACACGCATTGCACGTCAAGAAAGGCCTTTTTTGTAGTAGTGGTTACGGGTCGGGTCTCGAGTGACGGGTCGAATACAAGGAGATTTTAAACGATACAAGTCTCGGGTAAATGAATAAATGGTTTGAATGGTGATAAAACGTTTACATTGATCCTTTTAAATAAAATTTTAGGATTTCTCGTTATAAAAATGTTTAACGTTAAAACGGTTGGTTATTGGAGAATGGTGTTTACGAATTATTTTAGCGTCCAACGTTCGCGGGTTTGTATGTATTTATAAAATACTACAAAGGTGGCGGGTAAATATAAAAATATCATTTTTATATTATTTTATTTCTGATTATTAAAATTCTAATAATACTAGATATCATTTCGTTGATAATAACGATACCATATTATTGCGGGTTTACATCAAGACTAACAACCGGTTTGCATATTACGTTATTAACTTTAATTAAACACATATTTATGCACATAAGATCAGTAAATTAAACAGTTATTTAGGTTTTTTGACTCGGGAAACTTATAGGTTGTCACATTCACCCCCAGTTGAGAGAATAGCGTTCCGAATTCAGGTTGCGTCATCTGCAGGAACTTCGTTAGGAAAGAGGTGAGGATACTTAAACTGAAAATGGTCTTCGCGTTCCCAAGTGAACTCGGGTCCTGGGTGGGAGTTCCATCGAACTTTGACAATAGGGATACGACTTCGCTTCGGCTTCTTAACTTTGCGGTCAATGATTTCGACGGGTTTCTCCATGAAGTGAAGGGTTTCATCGATTTGAATTTCGTCGAGAGGAATAACAAGCGATTCATTGGCAAGGCACTTCTTCAGATTACTGACGTGAAAAGTTTCATGAACACTGCTAAGCTCGATCAATAGCTGTAATTTGTAAGCAACTGCTCCGACCTTCTCGAGGATTTCGAAGGGACAAATGTATCGGGGGTTTAGCTTACCATGTTTTCCGAAACGGGTGACACCTTTCCATGGGGATACCTTTAGCAGAACGTTATCGCCGACTTCAAACGATAGGGGCTTCCGTCTTACATCAGCATAACTTTTCTGACGGTCGCGAGCGGCTTTCAAACGGTTTTGGATTTGAGAGGTTTCTCAATCGTCTCGATGGCTATCTCCGGCCGGTTAAATGGCTATCTCCAACTTCGAACTAATAGATGGGCGATCGACACTTTCGACCATAAAGTGCCTCGAACGCGACGACTTGAATACTGGTATGATAACTATTGTTATATGAAAACTCGCAAAGGGGCAAGTGATTATCCCAATTGTAACCAAAATCTATTACGCAAGCGCGTAACATGTCCTCAAGGGTTTGGAGTGTCCTTTCGCTCTGGCTATCGGTCTACGGATGAGCTGAGTACCCAGAGCGTCGTTCAATGATTTCCAAAACCTCGACGTGAAATGGCTATCTCTGTTAGAAATGATTGATATAGGTGTCCTGTGACGGGCGAAGATCTCTTTCAGATAGAGCTTGGTTAGTCGCTCCATGGGTTCTTTTTCTTCATAGCTAGGAAATGCGCAGATTTCGTTAATCGATCGATGATGTCCTAAATGGTATCGTTACCATTTCGGCTTTTTGGCAGTTTGGTGATAAAATCCATTAGAATACGTTCCCACTTCCACTCGGGAATTATTGGTTGGAAAAGCAGACCGGAAGGCTTTTGATATTCGGCTTTAACTTTAGCGCAAGTCAGGCATTTGCCAACATACGTTGCATCTTCCATCTTCATATTGGGCCACCAGTAAAGCTCTCAATCCGTGGTACTTCTTGTCAGCACTAGGGTGGATTGAATACTTCGATTTATGGGCCTCGTCCATGACTAGGTTTCTAATTCCTCCGTACATGGGTACCCAAAGTCTAGTCATGAAGTATCTGGCACCGTCATGCTTGACCTCGAATTGACGCTCCATACTACATAGAACTTCGGCTTTAACATTTTCTTCCTTCAGAACTTCAATTTGGGCTTCACAGATCTGGGAGGGGAGGCTGGTGTAAGTAGTCAACACAAGGCATTGAACACGAAGAGGTTTTACTCGTTCTTTCCTGCTAAAGGCATTTTCTACTACGTATGCCTTTCCAGGGTGATAACGAATCTCGCAGTCGTAATCATTAACTAGCTCAACCCATCTTCGTTGTCTCATGTTCAGTTCCTTCTAACTTGAGATATGCTGGAGGCTCTTGTGATCTGTAAAGATGGTACATTTTGTGCCATACAAGTAGTGTCTCCATATCTTGAGAGCGAACACAACGGCTCCGAGCTCTAGGTCATGGGTGGTATAGCTCTTCTTGTGAAATTTCAATTGGCGTGAGGCGTAGGCTATGACCTTTTATCGCTGCATTAACACGCTTCCTAGACCTTGATGGGACGCGTCACAGTAGACAACGAAATCATCGGTTCCTTCGGGAAGACTAGAACCTTCGATAATAGCCAGCAAGACCAATAAATCTATTTGTAAACTCATGATTACTTTGTATTGTTGTTAAATGTATTTTTATTTTGTAATATCAGATTAATTATCATTATTTGTAGAAATTAGTGATTGCAGTAAGAAATTTTTAAAATTTTTTTTTTTAATTCTTGACGCGCAAAAATGCGTGTCATCTCCCTTTATGACGGAGGCTTCCTTGACACGCATTTTATGAGCGCGTTTAGTGTCATAAATAGTGTGTCATTGTTCGCGCGTCAAGAAGCTTCTTGACCCCTGCATCCTTGACACACATTTGCGTGTCAAGAAGACCCTTTCTTGACACGCATTGCACGTCAAGAAAGGCCTTTTTTGTAGTAG
Organism: Deinandra increscens subsp. villosa; assembly: GCA_039602395.1. Taxonomy (NCBI): domain Eukaryota; kingdom Viridiplantae; phylum Streptophyta; class Magnoliopsida; order Asterales; family Asteraceae; genus Deinandra; species Deinandra increscens. Next base: position 37,282 of record JBCNJP010004028.1, read on the forward strand.
TGGTTACGGGTCGGGTCTCGAGTGACGGGTCGAATACAAGGAGATTTTAAACGATACAAGTCTCGGGTAAATGAATAAATGGTTTGAATGGTGATAAAACGTTTACATTGATCCTTTTAAATAAAATTTTAGGATTTCTCGTTATAAAAATGTTTAACGTTAAAACGGTTGGTTATTGGAGAATGGTGTTTACGAATTATTTTAGCGTCCAACGTTCGCGGGTTTGTATGTATTTATAAAATACTACAAAGGTGGCGGGTAAATATAAAAATATCATTTTTATATTATTTTATTTCTGATTATTAAAATTCTAATAATACTAGATATCATTTCGTTGATAATAACGATACCATATTATTGCGGGTTTACATCAAGACTAACAACCGGTTTGCATATTACGTTATTAACTTTAATTAAACACATATTTATGCACATAAGATCAGTAAATTAAACAGTTATTTAGGTTTTTTGACTCGGGAAACTTATAGGTTGTCACATTCACCCCCAGTTGAGAGAATAGCGTTCCGAATTCAGGTTGCGTCATCTGCAGGAACTTCGTTAGGAAAGAGGTGAGGATACTTAAACTGAAAATGGTCTTCGCGTTCCCAAGTGAACTCGGGTCCTGGGTGGGAGTTCCATCGAACTTTGACAATAGGGATACGACTTCGCTTCGGCTTCTTAACTTTGCGGTCAATGATTTCGACGGGTTTCTCCATGAAGTGAAGGGTTTCATCGATTTGAATTTCGTCGAGAGGAATAACAAGCGATTCATTGGCAAGGCACTTCTTCAGATTACTGACGTGAAAAGTTTCATGAACACTGCTAAGCTCGATCAATAGCTGTAATTTGTAAGCAACTGCTCCGACCTTCTCGAGGATTTCGAAGGGACAAATGTATCGGGGGTTTAGCTTACCATGTTTTCCGAAACGGGTGACACCTTTCCATGGGGATACCTTTAGCAGAACGTTATCGCCGACTTCAAACGATAGGGGCTTCCGTCTTACATCAGCATAACTTTTCTGACGGTCGCGAGCGGCTTTCAAACGGTTTTGGATTTGAGAGGTTTCTCAATCGTCTCGATGGCTATCTCCGGCCGGTTAAATGGCTATCTCCAACTTCGAACTAATAGATGGGCGATCGACACTTTCGACCATAAAGTGCCTCGAACGCGACGACTTGAATACTGGTATGATAACTATTGTTATATGAAAACTCGCAAAGGGGCAAGTGATTATCCCAATTGTAACCAAAATCTATTACGCAAGCGCGTAACATGTCCTCAAGGGTTTGGAGTGTCCTTTCGCTCTGGCTATCGGTCTACGGATGAGCTGAGTACCCAGAGCGTCGTTCAATGATTTCCAAAACCTCGACGTGAAATGGCTATCTCTGTTAGAAATGATTGATATAGGTGTCCTGTGACGGGCGAAGATCTCTTTCAGATAGAGCTTGGTTAGTCGCTCCATGGGTTCTTTTTCTTCATAGCTAGGAAATGCGCAGATTTCGTTAATCGATCGATGATGTCCTAAATGGTATCGTTACCATTTCGGCTTTTTGGCAGTTTGGTGATAAAATCCATTAGAATACGTTCCCACTTCCACTCGGGAATTATTGGTTGGAAAAGCAGACCGGAAGGCTTTTGATATTCGGCTTTAACTTTAGCGCAAGTCAGGCATTTGCCAACATACGTTGCATCTTCCATCTTCATATTGGGCCACCAGTAAAGCTCTCAATCCGTGGTACTTCTTGTCAGCACTAGGGTGGATTGAATACTTCGATTTATGGGCCTCGTCCATGACTAGGTTTCTAATTCCTCCGTACATGGGTACCCAAAGTCTAGTCATGAAGTATCTGGCACCGTCATGCTTGACCTCGAATTGACGCTCCATACTACATAGAACTTCGGCTTTAACATTTTCTTCCTTCAGAACTTCAATTTGGGCTTCACAGATCTGGGAGGGGAGGCTGGTGTAAGTAGTCAACACAAGGCATTGAACACGAAGAGGTTTTACTCGTTCTTTCCTGCTAAAGGCATTTTCTACTACGTATGCCTTTCCAGGGTGATAACGAATCTCGCAGTCGTAATCATTAACTAGCTCAACCCATCTTCGTTGTCTCATGTTCAGTTCCTTCTAACTTGAGATATGCTGGAGGCTCTTGTGATCTGTAAAGATGGTACATTTTGTGCCATACAAGTAGTGTCTCCATATCTTGAGAGCGAACACAACGGCTCCGAGCTCTAGGTCATGGGTGGTATAGCTCTTCTTGTGAAATTTCAATTGGCGTGAGGCGTAGGCTATGACCTTTTATCGCTGCATTAACACGCTTCCTAGACCTTGATGGGACGCGTCACAGTAGACAACGAAATCATCGGTTCCTTCGGGAAGACTAGAACGGGTGCATCACACAATTCTGCTTCAGGGTTTGAAAGGCTTTTTCCGACTTCTCATCCCAAACGAAGTTCTTCTCTTTCTGGGTCAGGGTGGTCAGAGGCTGGGCTATTTTTGAGAAGTACTCGATAAACCTTCGATAATAGCCAGCAAGACCAATAAATTTTCGTATCTCAGATGGGGTTGTTGGAGGGCTCCATCCTTTGATTGCTTTTCAATATTCGAGGGGTCAACATGAATACCACAATCGTTGATCACGTGGCCTAAGAAGTGTACTTCACGAAACCAAAATTCGCAGTTTGAGAATTTGGCGTATAGCTTCTCCTTCTTTAGCAATTCCAGAATGAGTCTAAGATGCGCTAGCATTCTTCCTTACTACGGGATTAGATCAGGATGTCAAGTGTGTGTGTTTTTAGGTGGTGGGAGGTTATGAGAGTGTTAGGATTTGTGGAAGATAAGTGTTTTTAAATATGTGGTGTTTGAGAGTTTAAAGGTGTTTAGTAGCAAGGGTTAGGAGGGGTCGTTCATGTTTTAGAAACCGAGAGGGAGGGGTGGGGGGGGAGGGAGTTGAGAGGTGATGTTTTCTTGATCGTTCATTGAGTGTCAAGTAGTATAAGTTTTGGGGTTTTGTATGTTGTGTGTGTTGGGTTCGGTTCACACGAGAATGAGAGGAGGGGTTCGGTTGTGGGGGTGTTCGTCCGATCAAGATGAGAGGGGAGGGTGAGAAGAGTTGTGTTTGACTTTGAGAGTGGTGGTGGTACAATACTAGGATAGTGTGATGATGGTTTATGATGTGTGTGTAAGGTGATGTGAGGGTTAAGGTAGTGTGTAAGATGGATGGGATAGTGTAGGTTGTTAGATGAGGATCTTTTAGTTTAGGTAAATTAGTTTTAGGTGATTAATTAAAATCAAGTAATTGTTTGGTGGTGTTAAACAAGAAAACCGATGAGAATGAGGGTGGTGGTGTCGGGTTCAAGCCGTGGGGAGGGGTGTCGGATCGACAGGCTCGAAAGGTGGCGACGGGTTAGGGTGTGCATGGGGTGTATGTGCATGGCGGGTAATGCATGGCGGGTTACGGTTCGGGTCTTGAGTGACGGGTCAAATACAAGGAGATTTTAAAAGATACAAGTTTCGGGTAAATAAATAAATGGTTTGAATGGTAATAAAACGTTTACGTTGATCATTTTAAATAAAACATTAGGATTTCTCGTTATAAAAATGCTTAACGTTAAAACGTTTGGTTATTGGACAAAATCAATAAATAAATAATTAAACACTAGTGTTTACAAATTATTTTAACGTCCAACATTCTCGGTTTTGTACGTATTTATAAAATACTACAAAGGTGACGGGTAAATATAAAAATATCATTTTTATATTATTTTATTTCTTATTATTAAAATTCTAATAATACTAGATATCATTTCGTTGATAATAAGAAGGTATACCATATTATCGTGGGGTTACGTCAAGACTAACAACCGGTTTGCATATTACGTTATCTACTTTAATTAAACACAGATTTATGCACATAAGATCAATAAATTAAACAGTTATTCAGCTAGTTTGATTCAGGAAACTTGTGGGTTTTCATAAGATGAGACATGGGACAAGCAATGTATGTTTACCATATGGTCCATAATATTCCAGAATATAAAGAAACAAAAACCACTATTGAGTAAAATATAGCCACTCAGTAAATAAAAACTATATTCGACATTCAAGAACATTACAATATAATGATCAAACTCATGTACAAGGATCAATAGGTATTACGTAAAACCATTCCCTTACAGTCGGTTCTAAAGTAATCATTACGAGATTCACTAGCCATGTCAACTAGATCTACAGGTGGCAATACATTATCATTGTGAGGAATAATTACAGTACAAAATTCCTCAATGACATCGTCTTCATATGTATATTTGTAATTTCTGGAAGGTGTCATAAAGACAATAGACATATTTTTATCTAACTAGTCTTTGACGTAAAACACCTGTCGTGCTTGTGAGGCCAAAATGAACGGGTCCTCCTTGTGACCAAGTTTGTTAAGCTCGACCAAATTGTAACCAAGACTATCATGTTTGACCCCATGTCAGTTATCAACCCAATCGCACATGAAAAAAGGGATTTTTCAATATGGTAATCTAGTACCCATATCTCTTTTAAAAACCCAAAGTAAAAGTTTTGCCCATAGGTTATTACCTCTTTAGAAATGTGCATGTCAGTTGACTCTACATCAACCCTGCTGTTCTGGTAAATGCTACCGTCTCAAGATTTTGTACGAAATGTATAGCCATTGGTATCATATACTTCATATTTCATCACATTTCTATTTGCACCATGTGAAATCCACTTGACGGTATCTGCTATAGTTTCTAGGGACTCCGCTATCTCTTTTTCAACATTAATTTCATAGTTCATCAGAAAGTTCTTCAGAAATGTTATAGTTCATCCGGAAAGAAAATAACGAGTTTTTTTCCAGAAAACTCAAGTAAGTTGTTCCAGAAAGTTTTAGTTCATTCGGAATTAAAACAATAAACAAATTTGTTGACCTTGTTGCGTAACCAGTGACCAAATGTTCTACTATGCTCTTTCATCAGCCATGCTTTTCGTTCACTAGGACGTTCCTTTCCCATAAATTTCATTGGTTTTCTGCAAGTACATGGATTGTAAGTTATCTATAAAAAAATTCATAAGCATATCAAAAAGGTTAATAATTTAAATTAATTACTCGATATAAAGCGCAATTTCAAACATACTTGGCAACACAAAGAAATGCGCTTTCAAGAAGAGGTCTGCAGAAACTTCAATTGATTTACCGAATGACACAGGATTTCCCTCCTCATTGTTATGCTTATTTCGTGGAATACCAATAGTCCTGATGCTTTTTTGGTATTTGCTGAAAAACTCAATCATTTCTTCTGCAATGTTCTCCTCAACAATGCCCCCTTCTCGATAAGTTTTCTTTCACACATGGCCTTTAATAACCTTCATACACCATTCAAATGGATACATCCATCAAAAGCATATTGGCCCATATAATCTCACCTCCCTAGTAAGGTGCACCGTCAAATGAAGCATAATATCAAAAAAAAAATGGGGGGAATTATTTCTCAAGCAGGCAAGTGTCACATAAAGATCTGCTTACAACTAATCGCGACCTTGATTTCTTTGCTGCATATTGATTTGAAAAAACAAAGCCCGATAATAAAATATCTTGTCGGTTCAGGCATGATAAGCCGAATTGCAATGGACAAAAACCGTTACATGAGCATATGATAATCATGTGACCTAGACCCACAAATTTATTGTCCTTTCGAATAACCAAACTAGAAAAGTTAGAAGAATACCCTTGTGGAACCATCAGGTTGTATAATGTGTCACAAAACTTTTCCTTTTCATTTTCGGTTAACGGATAATACGTTGCAGGAAGTATTATGTTGTTCTTTATCTTTTTAGGCTGCAACTCTTGTTTTAACCCAAAATGGTTCAGATCCATTCTAGCATTCTGTCCATCTTTTGTATTTCCCTAAAGGTTTAGCAAAGTTCCAACAAGACTCTCAGCCACATTCTTTTCAATATTCATGAAATCATTGCAATGTTGGACACTATTATGCCTCCAATATGTGAGTCGGCGAAACCATATATTGAATTTATTTCAACATGGCTGCTTTTTGTTGTATCCTTGTGTTGTTTTTCTTTTTCTCTTATTAGTTATCCTTGCACCCCCCCCCCCCCTCTTCTGGTTAAAGATTCTAGGATTTCTGAATCATTAACCCTTAATCCCTTTCCCATTTATTCTTGGCATGTACTACTGTATCGTATATTTGTTCCCCGGTCATAGGATCTGCAGCAACCCCCAACTCTTGTTTACCATTAAAGGCGTTTGTTTGCTTTCGAAAGGGATGGTTAGTTGGTAGATATAATTTGTGACCAGCATAATACTGCTTGGCTGAAAGGAAGTCTACGGCATTGAGTTTGTCTCTGACAGACAACACAACCATTGAATTATAAGGAAAACCACAAAGTGTACCAAGTAGCGTAATCATTAATCGTCCTTAAAACAACTGCATGCAAAGTAAACTGTTCATATGCATATGCATGCTATGTTTCAACACCTGCTGAAGTGCTAAACTTGGTTACTAAAAATTACTAATTAAACCTAGACCTAGACCACACGAAGCTAAAACCCAGTACTCCTAAAACTAAACCAAGCCACTAGACAAGTGTACCTATCGACTGTTGTAGAGCTTATGGAAGACCCGAGTCGAACCCTAGAGACACTATGTAACTAGATTACCTAAGGAAATGAAATGAAAATTTGAGAATTTGTTTTGAAAGTGACTTGAGAATTAGATTAACTAAATTAAAATTAATCAACTACTAACAACCGACAAGAAGGAACTTAGGAGGAAATCAAGAACTAGAAAGGTACCACCTAGACCTAGAATCCTAATTAACATTAACAACTTCACTCGGCTATGACAACTCTGATGGAACTGAGATCTTAAGACACAACCTCTAGGAACCCTACGAGCCCCCGAATTACTCTTTGAATGTTACTGATAAAATGCTTAACAGTTGGAATAACGCACTAGTTGATTAGTTCACCTTTTGAGTCCTTCCTAACTGACAACTGTAACGCTCGAACAAGTGGTTAACCTTTTGAGTCCTTCCTACTTCAACTAATCCTAATCACCTTCAAAAAAATTTAGGACACCTTAAGACAGCTGGAGCTACCACTAATCACTTCAATTGACACTACTAGCAAATTAGCTAACAACCCTAGGGAATTTCGTTCTGGAACAATTTTATCCTAAGTAATTAACCAACCCGACTAACCGACAATCCATTACCTTTTTAGTCTCAAGATAGGCAGAATATTAAACTCACAATTATGATATAAGTTAACTCTGTGATTACTAAACTAGAAACACATAACCAATAGCAAGCACATGATCTACTACTAGAACATCTAGCTCAAACCGAAAGATATTCGCAAGCCGAATATGAATTACCTGATAATCAAGATCACAATTTTAATACTCATATGCATACAATCACAGTGAATTAGTGGAATTGAATAGAGTGTCATTCCATCCAGAACAATGTCATAAAATCGAATAAGAGTCGAAAATATTAATTTAGCCAAGAAACATAGTTCGAACACAAACACAAACAAGAATATAATCCACGATCTTGTTCATCGAAAAACAAAGAAAATAATTCAGCAACTAGCATGCCTGCTAGCTTAATCTAGTTCAGCAGCCAACCTATCTACTAACCTACTTAATAATTCTTTTCACTTTCGTGACATGCCTGGCTATATGTTTGATTCTGAATTCGATTTTTCTTCTGTTCGCCGAATGCTCTCCGGGCTTCCGTTCATCTCCCTTTATTCTGAATTCCCTTCTAGTTATTGTCGTCTCACTCTCTAAATTGCGGTCCAAAGCTCCTCCCGAGTTCGTTTAAGGAGGGAAAGAAAACGAAAGGGAAGGAAGTCTAAAAAAATTTGTGTTCCTGAGTTTCACTTAATGAGGGAAAGGTAAGAAAACAAAAAAAAGTTGTGTTGCCGAGTTTCATTAAAGGAGAGAAAGGGAGGGAAAGTTAGTTCATTTTTCTATTGTTTTTCTTTACTTCTAAATTGCAAGGATTTGGAAGAAAGGGAATCACTTCCCTTCTCTTCCTTTCTCTTCTTTTCCTTTCTCTTCCTTTCCTTTCTCTTCTTTTCTTTTCTCTGTTTAAGTGAACTCGGGAACACAAATGTTAGACCTCAAATTCCCTTTAAAGATCACAGCCCACGCATAGGCTTCTTAAGCCCAAAACAAACCAAATTGCAGCCCATCTATATTTTGTTTTTTGATCACGTGAACATCAGGAGCTATGGATTTTTTTTCTTTCTTTATTTTCTATTATTATTAACACCATAAATTTATGATAACACTTATATAACCAGGGTGAGGTTATGAAGGATAAGAAGTTATCATAGGCACTATATCTTCATTTAAATGAAAATATATGACCCAAAATTTTTCTGTATAGAATTAGAGAAAAAAACTAAAAAAAAACAATAAATGGAAGAACATTTTTTATTTTTTATCAAATTCCCCCCATATTTTAAACCTTCATAACTCTTAAATACGACATTATTTTTTTAAAAAAAATTACACCATAAAAACGAGCGTTTTTTATCTTAAAAACGCGTACAGTGTTGTTATATATAAAATTAAATTTTTTTCTTCTTTCGATTGTATCAAAATATTCAGATCATTGTGTCATTGTGTCAAAATGTTCAGGTCACTGTGTTAATGATGGTCCGCTCTTGAGCCATTGTGATAGGCTTGTTGAGGACTTCAGCAACAATCTTGGAATGAGATCGGAGTCTGTTGTGTTGAAATCTTTCTTGTTCAGGGAGTGGTTCGACTACGTCATTTGGTTGTACTTTCATACACCACCTGAAAGCAGAAAAATAAACAAGAATCATTAGTAACCAAAGTAAGATAGTACAGAAAAAAGGAAAACCAGTTTAAGTGGTGTGTGATCAGGACACTACTTAGTGCTGATGTACATTTTATAAAAAAAGAAAATGAAAGTGTTAAAAATTTAGAAAATCACCAGATGGTTAAAAGTCTAAATTCTTAAGAAAATAAATTCAAAGACAAAACTACGGTACATATATATATATATATATATATATATATATATATATATATTTATTTATAGAGATTAGGTCGCCAACTCAGATTTTTCTCAAAATTCTCGTTTTGTGTCCCCGGCAACGGCGCCAAAAAGCTTGTTGTGCTACGGTGAGTATAAAATTTATCGTGATTTTGTGACACCTTTTAGCAGTTAAGCTTTTAAATTTATAAACACGATTTACTTAAACTACTACTATTTCACCACATTCACGGGCAAATGCACCCATCGTGGGCAGTATAGTAGTGGTAAATTGAATCGGGATCGTTCAAAGACATAAAGGAAAATGAGGGCTCTTGGTACTTCACCGTTGCTGACGTCTAACTTGGTCAATCTTCAAGTGAAGATGTTAGTAAAATATGTAAAATAATTTTAAATAAAAATAACTACACTAAAAAGTCATGTCTTGATCGACTGGGTCGCAGATAATATCATTTGGGAGACTTATCAGTGGTGATGTTGGTAACCCGTAAATTATACCCTTCCCGTAAGATTATTCACCAAAAGGCAGCAAGACCGCCTCTCAACCTCAAATCAAGCATCACTACTCTCCCGGGCAATCGTCTATGAGGAGTACGAACCCCGGGGAACTGTGCTGTTGGCGAACAAATATAGTGAAGCTAATGCCACTTAGTTACGGGTCCCTCAAACTGGCCGACTTACCGTACTCGACATGTCGTCATGAACCAGCAGGGGAACAACACTGCATGCCGGATTATTTTATTATAAAAATTATCTATTTAAGGGAATAAGGTCCGTTTCTTCCATGCACCGCTCTCGCGCATGCACGTCCGGCGTAAGCAGATCCAAGTTCACAAACAAGTACCATCTCAGCTTCCGTGAAGTGATAAAATATTACCAACCCCCATTCCCAACCAAATACTTCCAGCCCGCACTTGCGTGACAACCGAGTTTGCTTACATAGACATAAGGACCTCAAATGTATCATGTAGCATGGGGCGCGAGTCACCTTTCGGATCATGCATCATCCCCCGACCGGGTGTCACAAGTCCGGCCTTTGGGATTTCGACTCTCCAAATGGTCTGTGATACGTAGAGTACGTTTGGTTCAGAAAATCAGTCATAAACTTTCAATGAAAAGAGTGTTTATAAAGTCATTAGTTCACCTTAAAGCAAGTTTACAAAAAAACAGTTTACCAAGCCACCAAAGATTTGTTTATTCCCAAATTAGTGTAAGAATTTGGCTAACACTTGAAAGATTGAGACTGACAAGTGTTAATCTAAAGATTTGCTTACTAGATAATGAAAGATTCATAACAAATAACAATTCATTATCACCATAAGTTAAAGTTCTTACAATCTTTACGAGTAGATCAAGAACACTAAAGCAAATGGCTCAAAACCGAAAAGATGTTAAACTAGTGGAAGAGAGGGAGAAGAATTGAGCAAGTTAGAAGTGAAAAAGGTTGCTCCTTTTATAGACCAGCCGAGAATGGCACGGGCCGTGGTAAACTAGGCACGGGCCGTACCAAGTCAAGGGGCACCGGTCGTGTCATCAGTGGCACCGGTCGTGTTGAGTCAGACCACCGATCTTCAGATCTTCGAGCATCAGAGTCACGGGGCGTGCAAGGTAGAGCATGGGCCGTGTGGTGCAGAACCGATTCAGAAGCATGGTGCGTGTCTATGCAGGTGCTGTCGGGGCTAAGCTGGCTTAGGCATGGGACGTGCTGGGTGGGGCACGGGGCTGTGCTAAACTCAAAATCTTCACTTTCTTCAGTTTTTTTTTGCATTTTCCGTTCCTTTTGTGATTTTGGTTTAGTAAAACCTAAAAAACTACAAAGAAAACAAAAACATTGTTTCTTTGCAATAGTTAGTCATATTTTACCCAATACGCGAGGGATATTTGCTTAGAAAATATCTATAATTTAAGGTACATCATTATGTTTAGTTCTAGTAAATCCAATTCCTTAGCCAACTGAATGTCTATCTTTGCTTGTCTTCTAAACATTTTTTTCCCCGCTTCCATACCTTGATGAAGAGTTGTGCAGACCCTTTCAGTTCTTAAATTTAAATTAGTAAAGTATCTCAAGAATGAGATCAGCTGTATGGGGTTCATTTTTCAGATATGCTTCGCCATGGGAAATGCATAGATCTTGATGAATTCAGTTATTGTGGGCCTAGTATAGATAGGATCTTCTTCTGGTGTAGCATTATTGAAGGCCATGTCATATGTTTATTTTGAGAGAGGGCTCATCGGAGGTGTATCTTCCTCCCTTATCAGCAGTCTGTTCCGTATATCTTTCACTTCCTCCCATATTTGTTGTTGTATGTTTTGCTTATCAGTGTAATTATCTTTAAATGTCGATGCAGAAATGAATAACCCACCCAGTGATGATGATTGTATATTCTTGTCATTTTCTTTGGCAACCTGAGAGGACTCTCTTGTTATTGTTGCAGCGGGTGTTGGTTTGTTGAAGGTTGAGACCTTTGGATGGTTTTTAGAGTAAGATGGTGGTGGAGAAGGAGGATGCATGTCACCTATTGGTGTCGTTGGAGGTGTGCATGCTTTTGAATTCTTTCTCATTAGAGGTTGATCCTTCTCCTCCACTTCTATAGGATCTTCTTCTTGAGTCTTGGTCTTCATTGCTGGTGGGAGTGTGGAAGTAGTATCTGTCTGTCGTTTAATAGTTGGCGCATCATTTTTCTCTTTCCATTTTCGTTCTAGTTCCTCAACTTTTTCTTCTTGGAAGGACTGTTTAATATCCAAGTTTATCATAGTTACTTGATTCCTTTTAAATCTTGACTTGGCATCAGCTATTATACCTTTGACTTCTTTTAACTGTCTCTTTCCTTTTTCTTGTAAGGCATTTCTTTTGTTGATCAGCTCTTTAGTTAATGCCCCTTAGTTTGTTTTCTTCATCTCTGGATATTGAAGGAATGTCTTTCTGTAGTGATTCTCTGATTTGTTCATTGAGATTTTGAGATTTGGTGTTGAAGTTTTCTTTCCAGGACTTCAACTCAGTTTCAAGGGTTAGTAAGATAGCTATCTCATGAGTTATATTGGTCATGAATTTCTCAATCTCTTTGGAATTAGTACTTGAATTCTTCCAAATATCGAAAAATGTTGTATCTTGATCTCTTTTGGAATTAGCTAACTTTTCTCTGAAGAACTTTGAGAATTTTAGCAGTTCTGCTTTGAGGATCAATTTGGGCAAGAATGAAAAGAGATCAACAAATGATGTCTATTTATCTAATATTCCATAGAACAACACATGTCCTTCTTTTTGACTAATGGATGTCCTTTTAGGAGATCTATCAATGCCTGAGGGACTAACATTGCTTGGTATCTCCAGGTCTTCCATATTCATAGTTAGTTCTTTAGAAGAATCTGACTCCTGTATTTTTGAGGTATCCTTTTGGAGGATCTTATATGTTAAGTCCACAGGGAATTGATCCATGTAGTCTGTTTCCAAGTGTCCTTGACTATGAAACTCACTACTTGTTGTTGCATGTTCATAACTTTCAGAGTCATCCAACAAGCTAGGCTTGGTGGCAATTTGGGGAATGGATATTTCTGGTGGTGAGGATGTTTAGTGAGGGTTGAAGTTTCTAAAAAATGAGGCATAGTGAGTTGAAGATTGTGAGTTGGGAGTTTGTTTTTATAAGTTCACAGATTCGGAAAAATGTGGCAGGTTAGGTTTGTTGTTCAGGTGATTGTTATTGTTCTTCTAAGCTTAGTTTGTATTCCATCAGAACTGGTGCTTCTGATGGAATATTATTTATTAAACTTGAAGGTACAAAGGAGAAGGGTTAAGAGTTACCTGAGTTAAACTTGTGCGGAGTCTTAGAGATGTTGACTTGTTGGTTTCTTCAGCTGATACAGAAGTAGTCCCTTAGATTTACTTGTGAATTAGAAATGCAATAAATATAATGTATGGGATATACGATTTCTCCTTCTTCTCTTTTTGCTTGGCTTCGACTCTATTCACCAGATTTTTCTAGAGAATTAATCCATAGTCCATTTTCCTGTTGAGAATTATTCCTGTTATTATTGAGAATATAGTCTCATTGGACTGATCTGATGATCCTATTCTTACGGTGAGGGGGTTGTTAGGCAGGTGAATCATTAGTTTCTTTTTCCTCTCTAGGTGATTGATGTTTATCGCTGAGACAGTGCTAAACGTTGTTTAGTTCATTGACTATCTTCAGAATTTCTGTCTTTAAAGGTGGAGTTTCTAGTCTTTCAGGTGCTTCAAGATCAAGAACTTCCCTTAGATCCTTCTCTTGGAACGTCAGTTTTATTGTTGAATCATCACCTCTCTATACAAAGGCGTCTAGTTTCTCTATTTTCTTGCCTTGTATGACTTCAGATGTGACCGAGATGGTAGACCAGACATTCATTAGAAGTTGTTTGGATATCTTTGTTTCCGCCATTAGAGTAGTTAGAATTGGGGAGTATCTTATTGCTTCGATGACAATTTGCACATCTTTGGCATATGCTGATGGATTCGAATAGGCAGTTTGGTTGTTTTGGTCTATGTTGAAGTTTCGAAAGAGAGGAGCTTTGGATGAGGAGGCCATGTTTTGCTGATTTGTGGTTGTTTGATTGACTTTGAGTAGAATAAAGGTTTGTGGGGTTGTGAGGTTTGTGTGAGGTGACTCTTTATAGTGACGAGTAAGGTTTCAATTTCAACGGCTATTTTCACCGGTTGGTTAAACCATGAGGCAAAACGAATAACTGCTAGGTAATTAAATCCCCACTTTATCGTAATTGAAAGTTACCGTTATGGTGTAATGATGATTTATCACTATTAATTTTTTCGAAGTAAGGATGATCTATCGGTCGATTCATAAGCAAAGTTTTGACCTTTGATGAGTATTTCTGATTCCCCCCCCCCCTCCCCCACCACTTTTTTAAAAAAAATCACAGAACTACTACAGAGTTCAAGTACAGAAATTCTATACATGTTCTATCATGTAGATACTAGTTTTGAAAGTGACATTTTTGATGAGTGAAAGTCACAGATTTTTCTTTTTGACGATTTTGAAGAAGAGTTGGTTTGAAATTTTCACACGTTCTAAGTAATTTTCAAGATTTCCAAAATTAGCTCTTTTACAGAATTAACTCATAATTTTTATATTTATGAGACAAAAATAGAAAACCTAGAGATTTGTATTCTGCTAGAAAAAATCATTTGAACATGATATTTTATTTATGAGACATATTAAGATGCATACATGGAGAAACACATTCACAAGGTTTAATGATCTTGGTGGGTTTAGGTGGATATGCTCTTGCTTCAAGCTGAAGAGGAACATAAATATGAGATGTTCAGGGGATTTTCTTCATCTTTCATTTCATCTCAGGGAAGTCCAGAGAAGGGAAAGCCATTTGTTCTAATAGCTCTTTGAGATGGCAGGAGTCTTGTGTCATAGGATCTAGGAATTCCTTCCCACCCTTTATCTTGACAGATCATTCTCATCACGATCCTGGAATAAAGAATTATCCTCTCTTCTATAGGGATAGAGCAGTTCATTTTCATGTTATGCATTATGTAGTGAGAGAAGTTCCTGTTAGTACCTGAATCAGTGCATGCATGACCATTAGAGTGTCACGGGATGCAAGATGGTGATTGGCAGTGCTGGGAGAAAAGCGTAGTTGAATCTGAGCAAAGAAATACTGTCATATGGGAGGAAAATGAGATATGTCACCTTGTTCATCCATAAACTATCCAATATACCAAATGTCAACGTGAGTTTCTGTGACTTCGATCCTATTGTAGTAAGTGACCCCATCAGCATCATTTAGCTTGATGTTGTGATGTGGTGTATATATAAAATATTATGTTATTTTGTGACACCTTTTTAGCATTTGAAACTTTTAAATTTATAAATCTTGATTTACTAACAAATACTATTTCACCACATTCACGGGAAAGTGCACCTATCGTGGAGCAGTATAGTTGTGGTAAGTTGAATCGGGGTCGATCAAAGACACAAATGAAACGGAGGGCTTTTGGTACTTCATCGTCGCCAACGTTTAACCTGAGTATTCTTCAAGTTAAGAGTTATCACATATGGAAAATAATAAATATATATATATAGAGTATAAAAATTGTATCTTGGTCAACTCAGTCGAAGATAATATTGATGGTGGACATATCAGTGGTGGAGTTGGAATCTCGTAAGTTATATTCTTCCCTTAAGATCATTCACCAACAGACAACTAGACTGCCTTTTAGCACTAAATCGCTAGTATCACCAATCCTATGGTCAATCGTATGCGAGGAATACGAACGCCGGAGGACAGTGCTGTTGGCAAACAAATATTGTGACTCTAGTGCCACTTAGTTGTAGGGCCCCTTGGTCAGACAACTGTTACACTAGACACGCCGTCATGAACCAGCAGGGGAACAACCCTGCGTGCATGATTATTTTATTATAAAAATGCTCTTTTAAAGGGACTTTGGTCCGTTTCTTTCATGCCTAGCTCTCTGCATGTTCATGTCCGACGTAACCAAAACCAAGTTCACAAATACGTACCTATTCGGCTTCCGTGAAGTGGCAAAATATTACCAACTCTTTTCCCAACCCGAACTTTCAGCCCGCACCTGCGTGGTCAGCCGGGTTTGCTTACATAGACATAAAGACCCCGAACGTTTCATGTAGCATGGGGCACGAGTCACCTGAAGGATCATGCATCGCCCCTACCGGGTATCACAAGTTCGGTCGATGTGATTTCCACTCCTCAAATGGTCTGTGATACGTAAAGGCCGATTGTTCAAAGAAATCAATAATAAACTATCAATTAAAAGGGTTTTCATAAAGTCATTAGTTCACCTTAAAGCAAGTTTATAAAAACTGTTTTCAAAACCACCAAAGATATGTTTATCCCCCACCAAGTGTAAGAATTTGACCACTAATCATGGTTTAAAATTTTACTTAAGAGGCAATGAATGATTCATAGAAAAATAACATTTACAAAAGTTAGAGTTCTTACAATCTTGACGAGTAGACAAAAATACATGAAAAGAAATGGCTCAAAAGAAAAACATGGTATAAACTAGGGGGAGGAGGTGAGCATGAGCTCTTGAGCAAGTTGAATTGGAGGTGAAATCCTCTATTTATAGGCAAGCCCGAAGTTTGGCACGGCCCGTGCCAAGCAGTGCCACGGCTCGTTTTATGTCAGGACAGTGGCATGGGGGGCGTGTTGAGTCAGAGAAGGTCGTGTTGTGCAGGCTGAAAATGGCACAGAGTCGTGCTAAAGTGGCACGGGTCGTCCCATGTCAGAAGTTTCTGTATTGAGCTAGCATGGATTGGCACGAGGCATGTCATACTTGGCACGGGGCGTGTCATTCTCCCGAAATCATAGTTTTGCTCTGTTTTTCTTCATATTTTGCTCCTTTTGTGATTTTCTCTTGGATAAACGTGAAAAAAAAATACAAAAAAAGACAAAAAACGATGTTCTCCTGTGATAGTTAGTCAGTTTTTATTCCAATACGTAGGGGATGCTTGTTAATAAAATATTTATATTTATTGGTACATCAAACATCCCCACACCTAAACTCTTGCTTGTCCTCAAGCAAATTATAAAAATAGCTTCCGTTCGCCCGCCTGTCATGAACCGATCACCTGCATAAAAACGTGTCTACTAATTCCTTTGATCCTGTTTCTCCATTTGGTTGGCTTATTCTATTTTTATTGAAGTATTGAAAGCTACAGACAAGATTACTATAAAGTTTAAATTTATGCAACTATGTACTTCTCACAAGGGATCACTTGACTCTCAGGGTTAGTATATGTACGGACTTTAGGTGGTCACTCATACCAAGGTGAAATCAAGCAAGGGTCATAGGCTTGTGAAGGGATCGATCCGCCACAGATCTCGCCGAAATCCATGTTATCATCATGAGGGCTTACAGGTTTTGAGGGTAGGCTGAGGCTAAGGGTGTGGTGTAAAGTTGGTGAAAAGTTGCAAAACTTTGATTTTTCAGAAAAGTTTATCTTTTGAGGGGAGGTCGTGACCTGAGGGCAATAGCTTCAAAGGTTTTTTTCATATACAAATATCTCAGCATAGAGATTCTCCTCTTCGAACGAATTTTTGCAGCAATTTGTTCGAGCAGATGACATCTTCTTTTGAAATTTAGTAGGTCACTCATTCTTGTCGAAACTTTCTTCAAAATCATTGTTTTGCGAAAATAAATGGGTGTAAAAAAAAGGTTGTTTGGGGGTAGAGGGTTTTTAAAGGGGTTTGAAATGAAAGGTTAGCTTCAAAGGGGTTAACTGGGGGAGTTTTTTTTCGGGGGGGGGGGGGGAAAGAAATGTTTGGGATAAAGAGGAGAGAGAGGTTTTCCCTAGGTGCCTCAGTCACATTAAAACATGTTTTCCGACTATGTCCATCTTGGACTGTATATTCTTACCAAGTTCTGGCTTGAATGACCCACCTGGTTTCTCACTATTTTTAGGAAGGATGAGCATTGTTAGTTATGTACATGCAGTTAGGCTCAATCGCTCACTGAAAATGTGGAAAAGGGGTTTTAAGTACCAGTTGCATAAAAATAAACTTTGGGTTCTTCTTGTTGTACCCAAAAGTACCTCAATCTCAAATAATGCAAATGGATTTTGAATCTTTTCTGTTTGGAAAGCATTGTTTCATTCATGCGATTTATGGTTCATAAACAGGTTTTATTTGTTTTTAAGAGGGAAAAGTTTGGCTTATTTAATAAAAAATTTGTTGGAAAGAATTAACTAAATTAACTACTTAATTAACTAACAACCGAAAACAGGGACGCTTAGAATGAAAATTAGATAAGAGAAAAGTACCACCTAGACTTAAAATCCTAATCAACACTAACAAATTTACTAGGCTATGACAACTCTAAGGGCGGTTAGGTCATCTCCCAGATTGTTCCTAACTAACAACTCTAACACTCGAACAAGGGTTACCTTCTGAGTACTTCCCACTTCAACTAATCCTAACCACCTTCGAAACAATCTAGGGCACCTTAGGACAGCAGGAGCTACCGCTAACCACTTTAATTGACACGACTAGCGAAACAGTTAACAAACCTAGGGAATTTCCTCTTGGGACAATTTTGTCCTAAGCAATTAACTAACCCGACTACCTGATCTTCTTATCACGTCCCGGATTTCTAGAACTAGCAGCACATAAGATTTGAGGTAACAATCAATAATCTATACGATGACCAACTAGATTAAGCTAATCACATTAACAAGCAAACATACAGTCACACGAGTTAATTACCCAAACCCAAACTGGAAGACATCTGCAGATTGAACAAGCATAGATTACCAATTAGAACCCTAAATCATACAAACATATGCATCCAACTAAAATAACTAGTGGAACTTAAAGAAATGCAATCATCAATCAAGTGTCATAAACCAAAACAAAGTCAATAATGTCAATTGATCATCATACGGCCTACGCGGCACTAAGTGCTTAGCCTAGAATCATGTCAATGTCAAAAACAGAAACAAAAAATTTGAACTTTAACAATAAACATAGTTCTAAGTCAAGTAATCGAAGAAAACAAGAAAAGATAGTAAACCGGAATCCAATCGCAAAGTTGAATGCTTGATCTTGATCTTTCCCTGCAATCCACGCTCAATCCCTAGGTCCAAAATCGTCCTTGACGCTCTTTGGAAACGACTGAAGTCGATTTACTAAGAACTAAACTCTAAAACTCGAATTTATATGGAATTAATTAAGTTTGCGGATTCTTACCCTCTAGGCGTATCGCTTGGATGTCCTCTCATTGTAGGCAATACGCGCGCCAAGACTAGGCGACAAAATAGTCAGGCGTTTACCCGGCATACGCCTTTGACTCCTTCCTCCCGAAGCGTATCGCTTGGGGGCTTTAATTCCTAGGCGATACGCCTAGGGCTTCTCTTTCAATATTTTTTCTTCTCTTCTCTTGTCTAATTTCTCCAACTCTCGTATGGCCTCGGGACTTGATCTATTACCTACAAAAACACATAAAAACCACAACAAAGACTCAATAAACCATAATTAACTAAAAACACATTAAATGGCTCAATTTGGACTTAAAACTGACTCAAATGATATACAAATTACATGTAAAATTAGAATGTGTTTACAACACATCACTTGACTTAGTCTATTACATAGGAGTGTCGTAACATTAGCCACTTCAAGTCAAAAGACCTGTAAAAAGGGCCAAACTATCAATTTCAAGTAAGTGGTTGCATTTTTAGATTTTCACAAACTAAGTTAATAAGGTGTGTATTGTAGGTAAAACTATAAGGTAAAACCAAAACTAACACGCTTTTAACATGTAAATGATTGAGTGGCAAATATCTTATCATGAAAAATGATTGGTTACTAATTCACAAAACATCAAGAATGATGAAAAAATTGTCACATGGAAGTTGTAACGTTTGGCAGGGCACACGGTCAGTTCGAAGTGTTTGACTATTAGTCAAACATACTAACATCCCAATCATCATATCATATCATATCATATCATATCATACCATACCATACCATACCATACCATACCATACCATACCATACCATACCATACCATACCATACTCATACCATACCATACCATACCATACCATACCATACCATACCATACCATACCATACCATACCATACCATACCATACCTTACCATACCATACCATACCATACCGTACCCTACCGTACCCTACCGTACCGTACCGTACCGTACCGTACCGTACCGTACCGTACCGTACCGTACCATACAATACCATACCATACCATACCATACCATACCATACCATACCATACCATACCATACCATACCATACCATACCATATCATATCATATCATCATCATATCATATATAAATTATTTATTGTATTGGATAATCACCACCCTAATTAATCAATTATTTGTATTTCCATAGCAATAAATAAAATATATTTATTGTAGGGATAATCTGTATCATAATTAATTAATTATTTCAAAAAAAAATTATTTTTTCTATTAAAGAAAAGTTTTGGATATATATATATCCGACTTTTTATTTATTGCCTCCTAAATTATTTAATAACCAATTATTTAATTACTAAATTAAATATATAATATAGTTTACTAAATTACATTTTAACAGTTCCATAACAATTTTATTAATTTTATAATTTACCAGTTATTTACTTTAACAGTCTTTTATTTTATACAAGTTCTACTACTTCTATACTCTATTACCATTATTAATTTTTTTAAACCCCAATCGTACGATACATTTATTATCTTAAAGCTCAGTCGTGCGATGCACGGGGTATAAAAACTAGTTATATATATAACAATGAAATTTGGGTGATTAATAGTATAATTTTCATTTCTTATAGTTTAGTCATAACAATTTAAAGCTTTGACGCTTTCTACCCCTTAAACTTTTACAATTTGTTTTTTAACGAAATAGTAAACTTTTGATTTTCATAGTTTGGCCACATATGACTTATACTTTTACGTTTTGTATCCTTTAACTTTTAAATTTTTTTTTTCTGTAAGTTCTGTTGTCTTCTACTTTGGCTACAAAACTTTTAACTTTTCTATTTTCGTTTTTAGTATTTTTTTTATAGTTTTATACTTTCACTACAAGACTTTTAGACTTTTACGTTTTATACCCCTTTACTTTTTTATCCTCTAACTTTTATAGTTTTTTTTTTGTTTTAAGTTTTGTTTTCTTCTACTTTTGTCACGAAATTTTAAACTTTTCTACTTTTTTAGTATACTTTTATAGTTTTATACTTTCACCACGAGACTTTTAGACGTTTACGTTTTATACCCCTTAACTTAGTATATTTTTTATAGTTTTATACTTTCACCACGAGACTTTTAGACTTTTACGTTTTATACTCCTTAACTTTTAAACCCTCTAACTTTTAAAGTTTTTATTTTTGTTTTAAGTTTTTTTTTGTCTTCTACTTTTGTCACGAAACTTTTAACTTTTCTACTTTCGCTTTTAGTATACTTTTATAGTTTTATACTTTCACCACGAGACTTTGAAACTTTTACATTTTAGACCACTTAACTTTTTGACTTTCGTTCAGTATAGAAATTCAATCCTGCAGCAACGCGCGGGGTGGTAAACATCTCGTTACACAACAATGGCAAAATACGTGTAGATGAAGACATACTCGACTATTCTTTAATATTAATGATTGATGACAATTTAATGAGGCAAAATTTGACATGTTTCCTGAATCATCCATCAAGAACATGACATCAAGAACAGGAAGGAATCACCTCTTATTGTAAAGAAATATGTAGTTGTGATGGTTATTCTAGCCTCTCAATATGAGACCCTTGTTTCCTCCATCAATCTCCAAATTTCATCATTAAACCTTGAAATCTTCGACTCAGTGAATAGAGTGACTCAAAATCATTCTAAATTCGATGTTACTTTTCTGTGGAAAAGGAAAAAAAGGGTAAGAAAGATGAGAATATAATGAAACACTAAGTCTAAATTCCTGCATAATCGATGCAATAAGAAGTGGCTTTCTTTCGAACCCAATTAATTTGTTGAGCCTTTACTAATTCTTGATTTGGGTCTCTTGTGGTGTTGTAAACATAATTGGCCTCATCTTTAGAGTTCATATATAACATGATGATTCTATTCTACTGTAGACTGATTCACATGATTGTCTGAAGGGTTCGTTGACCCTCCGGCCAGTCAATTTCTTATGTTATGCAACATAGTCAATGGAGATTTTGTTTTTTTAACTTGACCCTCTAATTTTTTTTTGGAACAGAGATGTTAAAATAAGGAGAGAAGATGAATAATAATAGAGTAAAAAGATAAAGACACTTAGACGGTGATGAACCTTTACCAAGTTTTCTATGTGTAGAGAGGAAGAAGATGATGGCAAAAAAAAAATTGCTTTTGATTAAATATATACTTTAAAATATCCTTATTTTGCATATGAAATAATAAAAGCTACAAGCCTACAAAAACCTATCATTGCATTCATTTCTAAGGAAATCTTTATATTAATTTTTAAAGTTAAATACGATTTGAGTCCTTGTGGTTTGTTGATTTTAACCATTTGAGTCCATTTTCATATTATTAACAAATCTAACCTCAGAGTTGTATTTTTTTGCCATTTAAGTCTGTAAGGAATATTGCGCTTGGAAGATTTCCGGCTCAATGCCAATTTTACTATGTTCCGGCTGAAGTTGAAGTTGAAGCGGAATTCTCACTTCAAGCGGAACTCGCAATTCAAGCGGAAAGAAGCAGTTTTGTCTTTTAGCGAATATTCCGGGTGAACTCGATTATCCACCAGATAATGAGTTCAACCGGACTTTTCCTGAGATGTCTTTTCAGCAAGTCCAATCCTGCAAAAGCTTCTCGTATGCTTCTATATCTGATTCAAGCCGCTCTCCTAAAGTAGTATGGTGCTGCAAACACGC
>JBCNJP010004030.1:0-21721 GCA_039602395.1 Deinandra increscens subsp. villosa
TTCTGCTTTCCAGTTTGTTATTTTGTGCTATTTTATGATTCATGAATACATATGCTAATTAATTGCTAGGGTAATTACACACCATATATATATATTGTTAGTTGAAGATATTAAACTTATAGTTTTGAATTTTTAGAAGTTAATTAGCTAATTGTTATATGCATGCTTGCTAACCCTTGATCTAACTCATCGTAATTGCAGAGGAATAAAATTCAAATCAAGATGGAGAACAGCGATTTGGAGCTTGAATCCGGAGATGTAGAAATGATCCAACTTCTTCTTAATCGTCATGTGGAAAGTGAAGCCAGTTATAGGTGTTAAAATGTGTACCTTTACATTTTATTTCAATTCCATTTTTTATATAACATTGTCTGATTTGAGTTTTATTGTTTTGAGGGAACTTGGGCTGTGCATTGGGCTAAAGGTTGGGCTTGGAGCTGCAGCTGGGCAAGTGGTTATGTGGGCTGCGGAGCTTCTCGTTGGTAGCTGTATAAAAGGGAGTAAAAATGTGAAGCACTAGCAGAAAAATCTCAGCCGTTTTCTCTCGTGAAACACCTTCGTCTTCTAGGGTTTCTAGTCGATTCTCTGGTTCGCTGATCTCGTGAAGGTTCATTGTTCTTGATGAATCTTAGTTCTTAGATCGTAGTGATATCGTAGAGAATAGTGTTTGTATTTTGATCAGATCATCAGTTGATGATTCTGATATTGAGTTGTAATCGTATCACAGTTGTGGTTTCCGTTGTTAGTCTGATATTCTTGTGTCCTTCAGATTGTTTTTACATGGTATCAGAGCCATGTGCTCTTGATGCGTAGTCTCTCGAGTTCCTCGATTGTCTAGGGTTAAGATCTTGAGTTAACGACGATCAGTCTTGTTCGTCGGTTTTTTGTTTTTTTTTGCGTCTCCGACGTTAGATCCCAACTCCAGTTGCGATCTACGTGTTCTTCTGATTATTCTCCTATCTCGTTGAGGTAACGGTGTGTCGACTCCATATGGCACATAAGTCTAGGACCTCTGGTGTCGGTGGTTGAAGTTGATTCTCCGTCACTGTCATACGAGTGTTCTTTTTTGGTGATTGAAGATCATACACTACTACAAAAACTGGCATTCTTGACGTGCATTGCGCGTCAAGAAGGTGCCTTCTTGACACGCAAATGCGCGTCAAGGATGCGGGGGTCAAGAAGCTTCTTGACGCGCAAAATGCGTGTCAAGAAGTTCTTGACGCGCAAACAATGACACGCGTTTTATGACGCGCAATGCGTGTCAAGAAAGGGTCTTCTTGACACGCAAATGCGCGTCAAGGAAGCCGGGGTCAAGAAGCTTCTTGACGCGCAAAAATGCGCGTCAAGAATGTTTTTAAAAAATTAAAAAAAAATTATTTGTTTGTAAATCACTAATTTCCACATTAAATAGCAATTAACCTCAATACAAAATACAATACACTTACAACAAAATAATGCACTTCATATATATAGTAAAAATTACAAAGTTAACATAAGTTTACAAATTGGATGTGCAATCTATGGCTCTTGAAATCTGCAACCTGTGCTCAGTCCTACTCTGCAAGAAAATACAACAACTTAGAGAAAATTTGAATGTGCAATCTAAACTTGTGAGGCTGTCCCTTCTATTGAACTATAATTTCATCAGACAACAAACATACTAGGCCGTGAGCCTGTTTAGGAATGGTATAAATTGACCTTCTAATATTTCCAAGCTACAGTTGTCATTCAAAAGAAAACAATTTGCAACAGAAAAAAAAGGTCAATCAAATAAGAACTTGCCTTTCTATAGATTCAGCAATGTACTCCAATGAATCACTAAGGGATGCCAACAATATAAGTTTGTTGTTATCACGAATCAAAGACTCCTGCAAAAACAAATTATCGCAAGTGCCTGCTTATACACAATTAGACCTCTCGACTAACAGCAACTAAAACTTAAGAGTGTTATAGTTGATGATGAAAACTATAGTTTCCGAAAGTAAAAAAAAAATAGTAAGTACCACAATAAAAGAATCAGAAAACATTTAAAAGAATAATATGACCTGTTTGATTGGCCTTAGTTTCATCAATAATCCACAAATTTCCAGCTCAACACCATCAGTTTCAGCATCAGCAATATGGTTATCTCCATTTGCATGAGCAAGTGAAGTTGGCAAGAAAGCACTTGCTGGGTCACGTCTCATCAATTTATCAACATCATGTCTTCCGATTAACATATAACTTTGCTTCTCAAGAACTGCCTGATATATAACCGACCATACAGTACTTAGGATAGCTAATAATACAGAATATGTAAGTTTCACTACAGTGTTTTTAACCATAATATTTATTCCATAACTGTCATTTTCATCATACAATGCAGTATGATGCCCGGCATCTTTCATATGTTCATTCGAGGAAAGTTTGCACATACATCACAAGGTCACCAGAAAATTTAGGCATTGCTTGGGCCCACCCAAGAACCTACAATAATAACATGCAAGTTAACATAAAATAGCAAAATCAATATCATTGATATGATAATGAAGACAAGGAGAAAATATAAAAGAAGCATGCCTCTTTAGCCAAAAAATCTATGGTCAAAAGTCCTTGTAAGACAGGTCGTCCCTTAGAAACAGATGGGGTATAAGCAGCAAGAGGATTTGCTCATGGTCGAAATGCAGCTGGGCCTACAAAAAATCCATAATTTATAACATTATAACAAAATATTAAACATTGAACTGTCTATTAGTTATATCTAGACAACTTATAGAAACCAATCTACTAGAACTTACTTGATATTGCTTGTTGCACGCCTTTTCTGTAATCAACAAACATAGTTGGCAAGAAGTGATCTTTTACGAAGTTTTCAAGAAAGGCGAGCAATCCGTCATTCCTGAAACATAAATTGTACTGGTGAATAGAAACATAGAATTTGTCATTTTGTCCATCTTTGGTGTTAAACAAAGATACTCAAGAAGTCTAGTTAATTTTAACCAGGAAAAAAGAATTGGGTCAAGACACTACATGATGATGGCTAATCACATCTAAATTAGCTTACCCTAGCTGAGAATACTTTAGAGGCAGCATTAACGCAATTTTATCTGTAAACTGCAGATGCAAGAATGGAAGTCGAAATTATAGAATGCTGCATAGCTAACCAAGGAAGAAACTTACAGTCCCAAAAGTAAACATCATCCATAATAAGCGCAACTATCAGGAATTTACAGCCCAGAATGTGAATGATCCATAATAATTACAACAAAGCATACAAATGAACTTACATACCCA
Organism: Deinandra increscens subsp. villosa; assembly: GCA_039602395.1. Taxonomy (NCBI): domain Eukaryota; kingdom Viridiplantae; phylum Streptophyta; class Magnoliopsida; order Asterales; family Asteraceae; genus Deinandra; species Deinandra increscens. The sequence goes on from JBCNJP010004030.1 coordinate 3,274, forward strand.
AAAGTAAACATGCAAGACATAAAATTTTAAAATTGACAAACAACTCATCATCTTGTAATGTACCACAATCAAGAACACAACAACAAAACCAAAGAACACCAAATCATAAAGAAGTAACCAAAGAACACCAAAACATAAAAGTTAAACATTATAGGAGTCAAACATTTGCAATCGTAACTCAGAAGCTCAGAAGCTCTCCTACATTCTCATTACATTAGGAGTCAAACATTTGCAATTATATTTGAAGTTAAGGACATGTAACTCTATCTCCAAGCTAACAATAAACCGCAAGTTACAAATAAATACCATTTCAAACAATAACTCCCTAAAAACAACCATAACATAATAATCAACAAAACCACTACAGGCTTTAACAAACCCTAAAAACATCAATTCAAAATAATAAAACATACACACATACACACAAATCCAAAAGTGAACTTACAAACCCTATAAAAACACATATTGAAGACTCACCAGTATCCTAGCAGCCAAAGAATTAGAAAACACAAATTAAAGACTCACCTCGGCTGCCGAATGCTCCGCCTGCCTCAACGTAGTGCAGTAATTAGGGCTCTCATACGTCTTTCCGTTAGAATTAACCGTTGCTCTAAACCGCGGCGCGTGATCGTGACCTTCTCTTATGCACGTGTACGACGGCAAATTAAAGCAGCTCCTCTGCACCAATTCCTGCAACTGGTTCTTATACATCTCTTTCACTCTATCAAACACCAAACACACATTCGAAACAAAAGTGCTATTAGATTCGATCAACCGGTCGATTCGTAATGTCAATCATGGATCTCATCTGAAACAACGCTGTTTTAAGTGTGAATGGATGTTAGAATCATATAACTTTAGTAGTTTTTTTTTTATATAAATATGGTAATGTAACTTTAGAACAACAAGCAACAAAAGATATATATTAAAATGGCCATTAGCCTCTAACATAATTACAGCTCTTGTAACCCTAACTCATTTTCAAGCACTCCGACCAGATTTCTCAGCCAACAGATCTCAAAAGTCACACATATTATACACAGAACGTACAATAATGAAACAGAATCACAAATAATTACACTATCTTAATACATAAACAGTACCTCATGCTCTCAAGAGCAACCTTCTGTAACCCTAGGTCGGCATCCTGAGCTCGTTCAACATACAGCTCCAATTGCTGTTTCAACGCTAAATCCTCCTCCGACTATCACACATTTGAACAACAAAAATCAGAAACGTTCGGCCTAAATTATTTATATAAAAAAAAAAGTAAACAGCTAAATACTTACGAGATCTTCGTCTTTTTTGTCATCTTTCTTCTTCGGATCTTTAGAAGGGGCCTTCAAGGCCGATTCATCCTTGGGGTTTCCACTACCGCTAGCAGTATTGTTGTTTGGTTCCGGATTCATCGTTTTTGATATTCAGATAGCCGACGGGCGACGGAAAATCCAGATAGCCGACGGGCGGCGAAAAATCCAGATAGCCGACGGGCGGCGGCGTTGCGTCGTGGAGTTCCCGTCGGAGGAGGAGTACGTGGAACTGATAATCGGTGGGGAGGAGGGAAGGAATTTTAGAATGAGCGGCGGAGTGAATTTGGGTATTAGGGCAAAAAAAATTGGGGGGCGGGCGGGGGAATTTTTAGAGTGAATTTTTAGGGGAAATTTTTGGCGGGAAATTTTTTATAAAACGACACTTGATTCTTGACGCGCGGATTTTATGTGTCCTCCGTGTTTTTTTTTTTTAAATATGACAGAAATTCTTGACACCCAAAAATGCGCGTCAAGAATTCGTAGGATTTACCTATAATTGACATTTTATTTTGACACTTCAGTTTTTGCACGTCAAGAATTATCGAGTGTCATCGTTCGCGTGTCAAGGAAGGCAGTTTTTGTAGTAGTGATACCGTCAGCTGTTGAAGTTCTCTGGATCAGGACGTGGAGGAGCGCAATCTCAGATCTGGAAATCCGAATCGAAGAGATCTTGGGCTGTAGCCGTTGCTGTGCTGGTTGTGATCTGTAACCCTAAGTGAAGGTTGCAGTCACGATTTGGAAACCCTAACTTGGGTGCATATCTGGTGAGATCTTTCCTGTTTTTTTTTTCTGCTGTAGTTTAAGTACAGTGCAGGACTGTTGATACCTGTTGCATGCTGTATCGGGGCAGACAATCCCGATCTTTTGTGGCTGTTGTTATTTGTTTTTTGTGTGCATCATCTTTGCGTACGGTTGTTTGATTCGTTCTGTGTATTGTGTGTTGTATTCACTATGACTGATGGGGACAGTGGTAACCCTTTTGGAATTGCTATTCCCACTCTTGTTAGTAAACTTGATGCTAGTGATCCTCTGTATCTCCATGCGAGTGATTCCAGTAACCTAACTGTTGTGAGTATAAAACTAAAGGGTACAAAAAATTAGTCTATTTGGGCAAATGCTATGAAATTAGCACTAAGAGTTAAAAATAAACTAGGATTCATAGATGGTACATGTGTTAAAAATACTGAGGATCAGGTCTTAGCAAATCAGTGGGAACGGTGTAATTCTGTGGTTTTAACCTGGTTGTTAAATTCTGTAGCTGATGAGTTGTATTTGGGGCAAGTTTTTTCTAGTAAGGCCTCTGATGTTTGGAAAGAATTAAAAGACACATATGATAAAATTGATGGATCTGTTGTGTTTGATTTGTATCAGAGGATTAATAATTTTACACAAGGTGATATGTCTGTGTCAGAATACTATCACAAGTTAAATGTAATGTGGAAACAGTTAGATCAGATCTTACAATTGCCTACATGTACTTGTGATGCTGCTAAAGAATTTAATGATTTTTCACAAATGATCAAATTGATGCAGTTTTTAATGGGTCTTGATAATGGGTTCCAGTCTGTTAGGTCAAACTTACTAATTAAAGATACTCTTCCTACAGTAAAGGAAGCCTTTTTAGTTGTATCAAGAGAAGAGTCCCATAAGAACTCTAACCTTGGTACATTGAAAGGTCAAACACAATCTGTTGGTTTTACTTCAAAAACTAATCAGAGTTTTGACAATAAAAAGAAGTTTGGTAAAAGTCAGAATCAATCTTTAAGATGCACTCATTGTAACAAGACTGGACACAATATTGAGAAATGTTATGAGATCATCGGTTATCCACCATGGATGAAGCCAAGGTCTGGTCAAGGAAAAAGGAGTTTTTCTAATAACAATGTTGTTTGTGATAATTTTGAGGTTGGACATACTCCTGGAAATCTTACTGCTGATCAAATTTCTAAACTGCTTAGTCTTTTAAATGAAAAACAAGGTGATAATGGTCAGAGCAGCAATTCTGCAGGTAGTACTGGTGCTTATGTGTGTTCTAGTAGTTTTGGAGTTCCTAGTTATGTTTTCACAAGTACGTTTGGTAGTGCCACTTGTACCAATTGGGTTGTTGACTCAGGGGCAAACCAACACATGGTTATGACAGACAAAGATGTTATTAATCCTGTAGATGTATCTGATCTTAAGATGAAGGTTAAACATCCTAATGGCACTAGCGCCTTGGTAACTAAAATTGAAAATTTAAAACTCCATGACAAGGTCATGTTGTGTGATGTGTTTGTTGTCCCTGACTACTGTGTCAATTTGATGTCTGTGTATAAACTTGCTAGGGATTCTAAGTTAACTATTTCATTTGATGAGAATTCCTGCTATATACAGGATTCTCGTACAAGGAACACCCTGGTGACTGGTAGCCAATATGATGGACTGTACTTGTGTGAAAACTATATTAATTCTAATCAGGTGTGTCTTAATAGTTTTAAAGAAACAGACTTGTGGCATGCTCGTTTGGGGCACCCCTCTGAAATAGTTTTAAAGATTTTAAAGCCTGAGCTGAAAATTAAACATTATGAACATAGTAAACCATGTGAGGTCTGTCATAGGGCTAAACAACATAGAGAACCATTTCCGTTAAGTGAACATAAATCCACCAGAGTTGGAGAGTTGGTTCATCTTGATGTTTGGGGTCCTTATAGAGTTAAAAGTAAGGAAGGATATAGTTATTTTCTTACTATTGTGGATGATTATTCACGGGCTGTATGGGTTTATCTTATGAAGCAGAAAGATGAAGTTTTTTATAATGTTCATGTGTTTTGTAGTATGCTTAAAACACAGTTTAAACAGTGTGTTAAGGTCTTTAGGAGTGACAATGGTGGTGAGTTTGTGAATAAGCAAATGCATGAGTTTTGTATAACAAATGGAATAAGTCACCAAACTTCCTGTAGTTACACACCTCAACAAAATGGGGTTGTGGAAAGGAAACATAGACATTTGTTGAATGTGGCAAGGTCACTGCTATTTCAAGGGGGTGTTCCTTTAAAGTTTTGGTCTGAATGTGTACTAACAGCTACCTACTTGATTAACAGGACTCCCTCGTCGGTTTTAAATGGTCGATCTCCTTATGAGCTTATACATGGTTTTAAACCCTCTTTGCATCATCTTAGAATGTTTGGTTGTTTAGTTTTTTGTGCAGTCTTAAATAATACAAACAAGTTTAGTAGTCACTCTGAGAAATGTGTTTTGTTGGGTTATTCCAACCAAAAGAAAGGTTATAAATTGTGGAGTTTAGATAATAAACATGTCATATTCTCTAGAGACGTAAAGTGTTATGAAACTGTTTTTCCGTTTAAAGATTCTGATGAGAACAGAGTTCATACTGATGAGAACAGGCATGACACTACTGGTATTAATACGTTAAACTTTTTTGATATGTTTGAACAACCAAATCAAAACCATTCTAATGATGATGCCTTGCCCGATGATGATCAGAGGGTAAATACTGATACATCTCCTGGGCATCGGTCTCAGCATACGGGCAGTCAACCTGAATCTGATTCTAGTATACCTGTGTTTCAGGATACTGACAGTCCAGGTTGTCAGCCAGGGGGGGCTGAGGATGCTTCTAGGATTGAAGAAACTGTGACTGAGTCTGAGGGGAGAGTGTTTAAACAAAATGTGATAGTTCCTAGGAGATCTACCAGGACTTCTGTCCCTCCGAAAAGTTTAAACGACTATGTTGTGGAGGGAAAAGTTAAATATGGGTTGGAAAAGGTTGTTAACTACTCATGTTTGTCTAGAGAAAATTTTGTGTTTGCTACAAATTTAAATAAAGTTAGTGAACCTAAGTCTTACTTTGAGGCTAAAAATGACCCCAATTGGATTAGTGCCATGAATGATGAGATTGAAGCACTTTATAGGAATAATACATGGGAACTTGTTTCATTACCTTCTAACAGAAAAGCTATTGGTTGTAAGTGGATTTTTAAAATAAAATACAAATCTACGGGTGAGATAGATAGATATAAAGCCAGGTTGGTAGCTAAAGGTTTTAGTCAAAAGGAAGGTGTGGATTTTGATGAAACATTTTCTCCTGTTGTTAAAATGGTTACGGTTAGATGTGTCTTGTCTATTGCTGTTAAAAATGGTTGGCCATTGTACCAGTTAGACGTTAATAATGCGTTCTTGTATGGTGACTTGTATGAAGATGTTTATATGCATTTACCTGAAGGTTACTTTCCCAAAATAGAAACTAGAGTGTGTAAACTCAAGAAGTCGTTATATGGGCTGAAACAAGCCCCAAGAATGTGGAATGAGAAACTTGTAAGTGTTTTAATTGAATTAGGATTTACACAAAGTAAATGTGATTTTTCTATGTTCACTAAAAGTAGTGCTGATATGTTCTTAGTATTGCTCGTTTATGTGGATGATATCATTATTACTGGTGATAACAGGGTTGAAATCCAAAAAGTCAAGGAGTTTTTTAAAACCAAGTTTCTAATTAAAGATCTTGGAATTCTTAAGTTTTTTTTGGGAATTGAAGTAATTCAGGATAAAAATGGTCGTTGTCTGTCACAAAGGAAGTATTGATTGGATTTGTTAGCTGAATATGGAATGACTGGATGCAAACCTATCAGTAATCCAATTGAGCAGAATTTTTTGATTACTGCCAAAATTAAAACTGGTAACAATGTGTTAAAGAATGTTACTGCTTATCAGAAACTAGTAGGGAAATTGATTTATCTTGTACATACTAGACCTGATATATCCTATGCTGTACACTACCTGAGTCAGTTTATGCATAAACCTCATGAGATTCACTTTAAAATTGCATTGAGACTGTTAAGATATCTGAAAAGGTCTCCTGGAAAAGGAATTTTTTTCAGTAATAAAAATGACTTGATGCTAAAAGCATATTCTGACTCAGATTGGGCTAAATGTTTGGTAACTAGGCGCTCTGTTACTGGGTTTTGCTTGTTTTTGGGTGGTTCATTAATTTCTTGGAAAAGTAAAAAGCAATCAACTGTGTCGCGCTCTACTGCTGAAGCAGAATTTAGAGCTATGTGTGCAGTTACTTGCGAAATTATGTGGGTTCTGAATCTGTTAAGTGAGCTTAAAGTTAAAACTGTATTACCTGTGCCTCTATACTGTGATAATACTGCAGCTCTAGCAATTGCTGAAAATCCTGTTTTCCATGAGAAAACCAAACATTTTGAATTGGATCTTTTCTTCTTAAGGGAAAAAATTTCAAAGGGTGTAATACATGCTCTTGGTGTTCAGTCAAGTGAACAACTTGCTGATGTTTTTACAAAAGGGTTATTAACCACAGCTCATAATGAAATGTGTGACAAACTGTCACTATTTGACCCGTTTGGAAAATCGAATTGAGGGGGGGTGTTAAAATGTGTACCTTTACATTTTATTTCAATTCCATTTTTTATATAACATTGTCTGATTTGAGTTTTATTGTTTTGAGGGAACTTGGGCTGTGCATTGGGCTAAAAGGTTGGGCTTGGAGCTGCAGCTGGGCAAGTGGTTATGTGGGCTGCGGAGCTTCTCGTTGGTAGCTGTATAAAAGGGAGTAAAAATGTGAAGCCCTAGCAGAAAAATCTCAGCCGTTTTCTCTCGTGAAACACCTTCGTCTTCTAGGGTTTCTAGTCGATTCTCTGGTTCGCTGATCTCGTGAAGGTTCATTGTTCTTGATGAATCTTAGTTCTTAGATCGTAGTGATATCGTAGAGAATAGTGTTTGTATTTTGATCAGATCATCAGTTGATGATTCTGATATTGAGTTGTAATCGTATCACAGTTGTGGTTTCCGTTGTTAGTCTGATATTCTTATTAGAGGATATTATTTGATATTATTTGTTTGTTATTTTGGATGATATCTCTTTCCTGTTTTCACGTATTTACTTCCTAGTTTTAGGGATATCAACTTTATATATTTCTCAATTGTAATTCGGTGGTCAATCAATGAAAATCATTCACGATTCTACATGGTTATCAGAGCATAGGTTTTCCTTTTTTTCTCTCCCTCCCAACGCTAATCTCTGCCGGCTGCCACCATGGTGGACGGTGAAAAAACCTCTTCCTCAAACACCACCACCGAACACAAACCCCTACATCCGGCTTTCACAGCCAACAACGTTCACCTCCGTGTTCGTACCCTCGATGGCAAGAAAACCCCGTATTCCAACTGGGTGAAACTCTTCCGTAATCACCTCACCATCTACAAACTTCTTTCTCACATCGACGGTACTGCACCACCGTCCGAAGCAGATCCTACCCACGAGTCATGGGCGGAACTTGACGCACTCGTCCTCCAATGACTTTATAGCACTGTTGCCGACGACATCTGTCGCCGTATCCTTGACGAACCAACAGCCCGGAAGGCATGGCTGCAAATCCAAGGGATTTTTCTCAACAACAAACACGCTCGGGCCGCCACCCTTGAGCAACAATTCACGAACACCACCTTGGCAGCCTCGGCGTCCTTCGATGACTACTGTCAGACCCTGAAAGATCTCGCCAATCAACTAGCAGACATCGATCAACCTGTCTCGGAGAGCCGACTCGTTATACAAATGGTCTGCGGCCTTCCGCCGGAGTTCGACACCGTCGACGCTATCATCAATCAACAAACACCAACGTGGGACCAGGCTCGTGGCATGATAGAAGCCGAACAGCAACGACAGGCGGCTCGTCGGACTGCCTCACGGGACACCGCTCTGGCCGCCACTCAAACCCCGTCTCGGTCGCACCAATCTTCAGAATCGTCCGCTTCCGGCCGTTCCCCGTACCCAAATGGTTACCGGGGTAATAGTTATGACCCGGCGAAAGCGGCGCGCGGCGGTCGAGGTGGACGAGGTCAATTTTCCGGTCGGGGAGGTAGCACCTACAACAGCGCCGGTTCTACTTGGAATTTTCAGCAACCAGCGGCCAACAATTACACTTCCCCAGGAGGTATTTTAGGGCAGCGACCCTCAATTCCTTTTGGGGGGACCGGCTCTAGACCGTGGACCGCACCGCCCACTCCTTTTCCCTCCCTGCCGGCCCAATACAATAATTCCCAGGCCCAGTTCGGTAATCCACAAGCCCACATGGCCCAGACGCAACAGGCCAGCCACCTACCTCCTCCCGGTTTTGTGTTGTATCCGCAAGCTGCTTCTGCTCTTAACCCGCTTTCCCCTCAAGACATTGGAACCGCTATGACATCGGTGCATTTTAATCAGGATCAGGGACAGTGGATCATGGATTCGGGCGCATCATCTCACATCACGTCTGACCCAGGTAACATTAAAGTTCCGAGTTTTTTACCTGTTAATCCTATATTTGTCGGGAATGGTCAATTGTTGCCCGTTTGTGGCTCCGGTAATGGCTTTTACAAAACCCCCACCAAAACCTTTCAACTTAATCACATTGTTCATTCCCCAAATGTCATAAAAAAATTTGATCTCTGTTCGCCAATTCACTATAGATAATCAAGTATCGATCGAATTTGACCCTTTTGGTTTTTCTTTGAAGGACCTCAAGGATGGCCATCTGCTTTCCCGCCACAATAGCAGTGGAGACCTTTACCCGCTCACCTCCCCGTCCACAAGTCTTCTCACCACCTCCGCGGCGGCTCCCTGGCATGATCGACTTGGGCATCCCGGCTCGACCGTGCTACAATATTTGTCTCGTTTATTTTCCTTTAAAAATAATAAATCTCTCGACTCTTTGGTATGTAAGTCATGTCAAGTGTCAAATAGTAAACGGTTACCCTTTTATGATTCTGTTTCCCAAACATTCAATGCATTTGATTTGATTCATTGTGACTTGTGGACCTCTCCAGTGCTTAGTAATTCTGGCTATAAATATTATATGGTGCTTCTAGATAATTTTACAAATTTTGTTTGGGTGTACCCTCTTAAATTTAAGTCAGAAACATTTACAAATTTTACTAAGTTTCACAATCTCATTCCACTACTACAAAAACTGGCATTCTTGACGTGCATTGCGCGTCAAGAAGGTGCCTTCTTGACACGCAAATGCGCGTCAAGGATGCAGGGGTCAAGAAGCTTCTTGACGCGCAAAATGCGTGTCAAGAAGCTCTTGACGCGCGAACAATGACACGCAATTCTTGACACTCCATTCTTGACACCCATTTTGCGCGTCAAGAAAGGGTGTCGTCTGTGATTAATATATTTTTATTTATAATATTTTTTTGTGTCGTCTGTTTATGACACGCAGATTTGCGTGTCATGCCTTTTATGACACTCATTCTTGCGTGTCATCCTTGTAAGTGTTTTTTTTTTTTATTTTTTTCTAAAATTACTGATTTCCCTGTTAATAAATCATATTTCACAAAACCAAAATACAGAATAGCTGCTGTACCAAAACACTGCATTTCATACATATAGCAAAAGTAAAGTGTTCAAAGTTCATACATGCAATTCGATCACTACGACAAAAGTAAAGTGTTCAAAGTTTACATAATGCATATATATTGGATTACTACTACTACTTCTTGTCCATGAAAATGAAGTTGCAAGCGTAGGTCAACCATTCTTCACGAATCTCATCAAAATCAGCATCTGTATAAGCATTACTATCTCCACCAATCTGTATAAAAGATAAAATACGAGAAAATAATATCATGAAAGATAAAGTTAATTAATTAGAATATGAGAAAACTTACTTTGTTTTGTTCAAGGACTACAAGCCCTTGCCGAACTACCTCCTTCATGAATTTCAACACATAATAGCCACACTCTGTGGTTCCTGGCTGGAGTGGACACTACACAAACAAAAGAACGTATGAATTTGATGCTTTTTAAGTAGGTGTTTGCATTTACTTTTGTAACCACGTTGTTTATTTATACAGGTCATTTATACAAAAAAGGATTTGCCGGGCTAAAACAGATTGGTTTTATGTTTATATCACAGGTTTTATTTTTCACAGGTTTTATTTTTCACAGGTTTTTATGTTTATATCACAGGTTTTATTTTTCATGGTTTTATTTTTTATAAACATATAGATTAGCTAAAACAGATTGGTTTTATTAGGTTGCAAAAGGCTATGGATCAGGAAATAATATGGTTCATCCTTCTTTCTTTGTTATCAGATCCATGTTTTCATTTCAATTGAATGTGAGAAAATGCAGTGGTTCTTGCATTCATCACCGCGTGAAATCCAAAAATCCCACCTCAAAGAATATTTTGAATATTTCATATTCTTACTCAATTGAATATGCATTTTAACAAACAGTGATAAATTGAATATGCATTTTAATTAATTGTGATAAATTGAAATGCATTTTCAAATAACTTTGAATATGCATTTTAATTTCTATTCATTTTAACTAATTGTGATAAATTGAAATGCTTTTTCACTTAACTAGAAGTTACTGCCCCTTTTCGGTTGATGGTTGTTATACTTTGATGTTCATCTTATATGTGCGATGTGAAAATTTGTGCACTTTACAATGTTGTTCTTCACTTAGGTCACATCATTGGCCTCGTATATTGGCTATGCCCATGGTTAATGAGTTGTCAATTTATTTTTTTGTGTAGAACATATCTTTATACTACTTAAGTTAACACCAAAGTTATCAAGATATTGACTGACCTTGTTGACTGATAACTGCTTCTATTTTGCAGTTTGCTTGTAGAAATGTTTGTGGCAGACGATGGACCGCAATAATTCTAATGGTTAGTGTGGTAGCCGAACTCCGGTTGTAATAACCATTTGAAAACATAGTTTTACTGCTATAAGAAATTTGTTTCTTGTTTCTATTTTAGGCACAGATACTCGGTTGTCATAATCCTGAACTTTTTATCTTCTTCTAATGTTTTTTTGTTACTGAATTAGGTGTAATAAGTGCTCAGGGGGTTAAAATGGCAATCGGGTCAAAACAAGTAATTTTTGTGCTAAGATGTTTCATGATTCGGTATTAGCAATTCGAGATGTGGGTTTTACGGTTTCTGATGTGACATATGAGTATGCCTCCTCGCAAACAAACTCTAGCTTATTAAACTTGGGCTTTGCATAGTTTGAACTCCAAACGTTTTTTTTTTCCGTCTACATATAAACCCTGTAGAAATAGTGACATAAGGGCTATAGATTGATACAGTTTACACAAGGACAGGGTATAACATCCGATTTTGGATTATTACTTTGCGCAAACTCTAAAAAGGCATTAACACCATCATCATATTCTTTTGATAATCTACCCAACGACATCCATGATTTATCCATGACCTTAGCTAAAGTAAAGCAAACAAAAAGGTTACTTCTTTATACTTAAACTTTAATTTAAGCAAATCACTATACATAAGGGCTATGTTTTTTGGAAAGAACATGTATCAACTACTAAAACATATATGTATAAACTATCAAAGCATGCTAAGTTATACAATTTTATAAAACACTTACTGAAAATGAAGAATGCTTTACAAGGTTAACCTATAGATAAATACTATGTTTTACACATTAATAAAGCTAAACCTGTAAAAAAAACAGCCCTTCTAAACAGCCCTTAAAAAAACAGGATTTACTTAATATGAACTTAGGATTTGATGTTGTAAAAAACAGCCCTTAAAGACATGAGTTGCTTAAACAGTTTTAAAAAAAACAGCCCTTAAAAACAGGATTTACTTAATAGGAAATTAGTATTTGCTGCTGTAAAGACAGCCCTTAAAATACAGCCCTTAAATAATAACAGTAGCAAATAAAGAACAGCCCTAGTCACTATATAGAACAGCAGCAAATTGACCCACATTATAACATGAAAACATGAAAACAATAGTGGGTATGGGAAGATTATAACATAAACAGATGACATCATATATGTATAAACTATCAAGGCATGCTAAGTTATACAAATCTACTTACAACCCATTTGGTCTTTCTTTCTTTTTAGCTAATATTTTATTTTCTCCAAGTATAAAAAACCTTGCTGAAATTAATACAATGAAGAATGCTTTACAAGGTTAACCTATAGATAAATACTATGTTTTACACATTAATAAAGCTAAACCTGTAAAAAAAAAAAAGCCCTTCTAAACAGCCCTTAAAAAAACAGGATTTACTTAATATGAACTTAGGATTTGCTGTTGTAAAAAACAGCCCTTAAAGACATGAGTTGCTTAAACAGTTTTAAAAAAAAACAGCCCTTAAAAACAAGATTTACTTAATAGGAAATTAGTATTTGCTGCTGTAAAGACAGCCCTTAAAATACAGCCCTTAAATAATAACAGTAGCAAATAAAGAACAGCCCCTAAAATACAGCCCTTAAATAATAACAGTAGGAAAGTTTTATGCTTATTTGCACAAAAAACTGAAACCCCATAGGGTTGTCTTCTGAAATTTATCCTCATACAAATGTGGAATAATAAATTGACTAATTGGTTATGGAATAAAGTAAAACCAGGTGAGAGACTCGTACCAGAATGAAAGCCTTACGCTGTCTTATCCGCTTTTTTTCGTTTCTATGTTTAACACTTCCCACATTTGGTTGATTAGCAGGTATTGGTTCACCAGGGACGTGCTTAACCCAAGCATAAGGCCCTGCATTTCCCACATACAATAACATTTCATAAGACTTATGATCTTGGTAACCATATGCATCAAATGCACACTTCAAGAATCAAAGAATATTCGGGTGTGCATTATCAAAATGATTATAGTATAGTGACTTTCAAGAATCAAAATCAGATAATTAGTTACAACAAGGTGATTGAAGTTACAAATGGTTATGCAATTCTACATTTACCCAAAAAATAACCTCGTGATTAAGTACAAGAAATCAGAATCAGATTTGTCAACCATTGCAAAAGTAATGACACTTCATGACCATGCTCACTAAACATTCAAAACCTCATAAAATGATGTAGCGTATATGTGGCAACCCAAATTAAACTTAAGCAAAAATGAATTTATCATCCAATCCCATTTCCCAAACATTACCCTATTGTCTTTTGAAATAAAATAACTACTACAATTGGTGTGAAATACTAATGCATAGTGATAGTTAGGACCTTCCAAAGAATGAGACCAGATGGTTCAAATAGGCCAGATGGTTTGTTGACTGCTTCGAGTTCAAATAGGCCAGATTTGCAGAATCCAAAGAATGAGACCCAAACTTAGCATTTGGTTCTTGTTCTAAAGAATTAATCAGTTTAGACTTGAATTTTTTTCATATGGATATGAGGAAAATTTGCATAATTCTTAGGGAGTGAGCTTCATAAAGACTCGCATCAAAAACATGTTATGTGGATAGTTGTTTGTTAAATCATATTGTTCCCAAATAAAAGTTGAAAAGGCATACCTTCAAAACTGTTGCAAAAATTTGTTACTGAGATTTCTGAATTGTTTGGATTTGGTTTGAACTTTGCTAATGATTACTTAAATTTTTTGGTTGATGATAAAAGTCAGAAAGTTGACCAGAAAAGTCAACGCAACCCGGAATTTGACTTGATATCCAGAAAATTATAATAAGCTCCTCATTATTCAAAATTCTTTCAACCTCCTTACACTGTTTTCCAAGGCTTACCCTTTGGTAAATTTATAATATTCACCAAAAAGGTCCACTGTGCTCATATAATTCATTATATCACATAAAAATTTCAAAAATACACACCTTAAATGGATTCTTTCCTCTTGAACCAAAACTTAAAATATGTACAAAATCTGAAGTTAAAGCGTTTGAAATAATCCCATTTCCATCACTATATATACACCTTGAAAGGATGTATAAATGCAACAAAATAAGCAAGCTTTAATCAATTAAAGTGAAGTTTTGTTTTATTTTGATTGGATTCAAAGCACCAGGTCATTTGGTTGTTGGTTATATGATTATTTAATTTCTTTTTTATTATTATTTAATTTATTGCTTAAATTATTTGAGGGTTTCATATGTTAATCAGATTCTAATATTGTTAGCTAAAAGTTAGTTTCTGATTTATGTTGCATTCATATTGTGTTAGCTAAAAGTTAGTTTCTGATTATAGTGACTATATTGCAGGATCAGTCAGTTGACTATGTGATTCAGCCTCTAATTATTCTGATTGTGTAAGGATCAGTTTATTGAGTAAGTGATGCAGCCTCTGAGTATAGTTTCTGATTAAAGGTTAACTAAATGTTAGTTTGACTAAGTGACTCAGCCTCTAATTATTCTGATTGTGGATGGCATTGCAGCCTTTTGTGTGTTATTTACAGAACGCCAAGGAACAACACCTGCAGCAATCACAACCATAAGCATATCGTTTTACCTTTCTGGATTTTTCAGCAGTTCATTTTCTTGATTCCTAAAACTTGAATTCATAATTTTTTCTCACTTTATGCGATTTTATAATGAACTCTTCTTCAGGTTCATGCGCCTTCCGGTCAAGTATCTGTGTCCTTTCTGTTCGCCTCGATATCTCGGCAATAATCATAATCTTCTTGGAATGTTCTTGATTTCCCTTAAAGGTATGCTCTCTTAATTTTGTCTAATTTTTATCTGTTTTCTTAATGGACCCATTAATAGTGCAATAACGTGTTCTTTAAATCAATCTTAAGATAACTAACTACACAAACAGTTGTAGGCAAAATGCCTTACAAATTCTGTAAATTCCGACAAAATTCAACAAATTTGGGAATGAAACATGCAAAAAAGGGCAAGAAAACAGCTTAAAAAAGGTCTCGATCTACAGGCCTCGATCTACAGAAACAGTTGTCATTCATGTTGGTTCTACTTCATAAAACAACTAAAAAAAGAAGCTGCGTAACGTTTACTAAGGCCTCGATCTACAGAAACAGTTGTCATTCATGAATCAACCAAAAAACAAACCTATCTTGTTGTTCCAAAACACAGAGTTAGCAACAAGTTCTTAACTCTTAAACCAATCAATAACTAAAACCTGACCAATGTCTACTGTTTAGTATAATAGCACGATTATACAGGATCCCTAAAAATCTAAATTCTAACCCTAAAAGCCCATCAAAATGATGCCTATATGATAACATGATATTATTATTAGCTGCTTCAACTCACAAGTGCACAAGCTATGCGTTTTGATCTGTAAGCTAAATCTTCGATTCCTTAAATCTACAATCAATGTCGGACCTTATTACAGCTCGATTTGAAATTAGGGTTTTTTTTTTCTCTAACACGTAATTGAATTTGGGAGTAACTGGTACTAATTTCGTGTAAGATTACAGAAAATAGATAAGAGATGGAACGAGAGGAACGACGGAGAGACTGAAAGCAAGAAGCGAAATTACCTGTGCAGAGTTGTGGGTGAGAGGTACGGACGGAGTAGGAGCAGCGGCGACCAAAAATTGCGAGACGGGAGCAGCAGCGATGGTCGGACGGGAGCAACGCCGGAGCTAGGGGATGGTCGCCGGCGAAACCAGAGCTAGGTCGGACGGAGCTAGGTCGGACGATTGCTATGAGCGAGACGGGAGCAGAGTGTTTTGTGTTTTGATGAAAAGAACAGGAAAAAAACCCTAATATCATATGAGCGGGATTTTAGAAATCCTTACACTTTTATGGCGCCAAATTAAAAATAAAAGATGACACATTATTCTTGACGCGCATTTTTTTATGTCTTCCGTGTTTTTTTTTTTTAAATATGACAGACATTCTTGACACGCAAAAATGCGCGTCATGAATTCTTAGGAATTACTTATAATTGACATTTTATTTTGACACTTCAGTTTTTGCACGTCAAGAATTATCGAGTGTCATCGTTCGCGTGTCAAGGAAAGCAGTTTTTGTAGTAGTGGTATAGGCGTTATCACGACCAGGAGGCGGAATTACTATGATCAAAACACCAATGTTTATGTTCTTGTTCTTGGTTTACTTGTTCTTGATAACCAACATGGTGAAACCATACCAACCCTTCTTTAAACATGAAACTAACTTAAGGATTTCTTAAAACATGTTCTAATACCAAAAACCAACTCCCAATTCCTTATAGATAGTCCAATACTCGATAATCATCTTTCAAAACCCTAATTTTGACGTAGTTCTCAAACTATCATCAAAACTCTTTTTATTATCAAATAAACTTAGGGCTTCTGTTCATAATATCATTTTATGATATACTTCAAAAGATGGAATCTTAATTCAATCCCAATCATTCAATTTTAGCAAAACAACATCTAGAAAACCCTAATTTTGACCCGTTTCTCAAAATCATACCAAACCTTTTCAAATCATGAAATAAACTTAGGGCTTTCTTAAAACATGTTATTTTAAGCTTACATACCAAAAATCAGACCTTAATTCCAAACAGATTCCTCAATTTTGAAGAATCATGCTCAAGAACCCTAATTTCGGATCTTTTCTAAAAAGCATATCTAGATGTTATGAATCATGAAATTGATTGAGGGTTTTTGTAATACATACCTAATAACGACCCACTGCAGAAATTTAGCTTCTAATACCTCCTGGATCAACCGAATTGCTTGCTTGAATGTTCTTGAGCGTTTTAGGGTTTTCTAAGCTTAATTCACGAAATTCGCAACTGATATGGATTGATTGAGGCTGCTATTTATAAGGGATAGGTGCGCCCTAGGGTCATGACACGTCCTATGGTGATAATCTGATCGAAAATGACACGTGTATGGGCTAAAAAGGGGCTGAAGCTTATCTTATCCCGACCATGTGCAGAAATCCGTCGATGCGGGCCGCATCGACATTCTGCGAACCGGCATGCGGCCCGCATGCCATACCCAGCCTTGATATTTTTGATATTTTATATTTCTGGTCCCTTATGTTTGGTTTAATGCCATTCTAACCCTTATACTCTTAATGTATAATCATTTTAAGTCTTCAAACATATTAGGATATATTCTTAAATATTTCTAACTCTCGAGATACATAAAACGATGATCCTAATCACGTATATCATCACGTATTTATCCATTTTTTTAACTTCGCAACTATGTATTCACATATATCCTTATGCATATATTCATATAACTCATATATAATATATATAACACATAAATATGTATCTCCTAATATTCTAACTCATTAAACATGTAATATAAGTATAGTATTAGCATTAACTATCAGTTATGCAATTACCTGAATCTTGGGATGTTACATTTGTAAAACCATAACTGTAATCTTTGAATATGCTTCCGCTAAACTGTAAACTTGCTTTTGATTTGTAATTTATGTTTTATGTTACTTTATAAACTCTGTTGTGGTTTGGTTGTAACTGAAGTCTAGGATCCTGGTCTAGATCATACCCTCGCACGGTTATACTCAGTTAGTGGAAATTAGGGGTGTGACAGATTGGTATCAGAGCCCTTGGTTACAGCGAACGACATTTTAAAAGTAAAATTTCTGAACTGTAACTATTTTTGAAAACTTTGGTTACAACCCATTCCTAAAAGTACTGCCCCGCATGCCGAAGATGATCCTCATTTAGAATTTCCTGTCCTGTGTCAGTATAGGGATTGAAATTTTGGGTAGAAATTTTTCTTTCCCGAGGCTTAGAAATTTCTGAGTTAGAAAAATTTTCTAAGTATAATCCTAGCGAACTTAGTGAACTCTTCTTAGCGAACTTCACATTGCCCTTAGAGAACTAGAATTGTTCCTAGCAGACTTGATGTTAGCGTACTTGGTCCCTGTGCTTAGCGAACTTGATGTTGTTATTAGCGAACTTAAATCCTTCTTAGCGGACTTCTGTTAGCGAACTTGAACCTTAGTTCTTAGCGAACTTGATATGCCTTAGCGAACTTGCTTGCTTCTTAGCGAACTTGAGAATGGCCTTAGCGAACTTGATGAGGCCTTAGCGAACTTCACCTCTTCTTAGCGAACTTGTTATATGCTTAGCGAACTTGTTATGTGCTTAGCGAACTTCATGCTGTTCTTAGCGAACTTGTATGACTGATACGATGTTACTTCTAATCTGCAATGCAAACATAACTTGTACTACGTGTTTACATGTTCCTGACATTGATACTACCTCGTTACAACTTAGAATGCACTGTTTATGAAAATGACTGTTTTGTGTGAATTGTACTTGTATGAAACATCTAACGGAACTTAGCAACTTTTTAGTATTGGGTATACTAACCTTTGGAAGTTTTGCATTGATTTGCTAGAAATCATGCCTCCACGGAGAGATCCTGAACCCAACCATGGAACCTTTACCGCAGCTCAG
>JBCNJP010004031.1:0-56908 GCA_039602395.1 Deinandra increscens subsp. villosa
TTTGGCACGCGAAAAGGAAATGTTTTTGGGAATTGTTGTAACTAATGTTCAAAAACAGTTACAGTTTAGAATTTTTGAAAATTCGACTTCTCTGCAACCAAGGGCTCTGATACCAATCTGTCACACACCCAATTTCCACTAACGGAGTTTTACCGTGTGGGGTGTGAACCAGACCAGGACCCGAGTCATTAGTTACATCAAACATAAGTTAAGGGTTCGAAATGTAATTATATTTCCAAACGGGAAATATCAAACCAGAGTTAAAGTTTAGCGGAAGCTTATGAAAGTTATGTTGCGCAAAACAAGCGCCCGATAAGTAAATAAAGTTCAAGTATAGGGTTTTATAAACGAGTTCCCAAAAATAAAGTTTAACCAGCGTACGTGCCCAAAATCCGATTCTCCTCAGCGTCCTGCAAAGCATGCATAAGAGCAAGTGTCAACTAATGTTGGTGAGTTCACATAAGCACATAAGTGTAACTAGTATAGTTATGCAGTACGAATACAATAGTTTTTATTCGTATGTAAGCATGTATATTAACAGTACAATCCATATCGTAGGTAGCGAGCCTAAGTTCATGTCACTAAAACGTTCGCAACCCAAGCTGACCAATTAGTTGTAGGAATAATTCCTTACGTGGTTTGCCTTCCCCGTGTCTACTCGATCACGGTAAGTTTAGGCTGACATTGTCCTCAGTCCGACCGCCAGTCGGGTGGTGCATCTCGTGCCCGCTGAGTGGGGTTTGTCAGACCCCAGTAGTACTACCCAATATCCCCTCGCTATAAACTATTAACGGTTCGATAAGTAAGGACTTTCAAAGATAAGCATTTTACGTGAACATGTGATATATGTTGGATTTGTACTTTAATCATACATAAACGTTGTCGTGTTATCACCCTAACCCGGGTGTAACGTGTTTGCGTGTGTTATCGTCCAAAACCAGACGTAACGTAAAGGTTGTGAAACTCACCTTAGGGTGCGCTGCTACAATTTAGTAAGACTCCGAGTCTTGCGTAACTACCAAGCACCTATTGAATTTATATACGTAAGTGTGTGTCCGCACATGAGTAACATAGCCTAGACGACAGTATCGATAACAAGTAGTTCCAAATATGACGTAGGTGATAAATATCCATACGTGATAAAAAAACCGTTTATTCGAAATGAGTCGGAGACGACGTTTAGCCATAAAGACAAGAATTTACAAAAGTCGGTACGAGTGTATCATTCCAATAATATATGTTGAGACGATCGGGTGAAACGTGTAAGTTCATGTATAAAACGTCATGGCGAATCCATAAAAATATGTATACCTTGCATATATATATTTTTCGTGTCAAAAATTCAAATGCATATATTTATTTACTTTGCCATCAAAAATTCACGCAATATACACATGTATAGAAGTCTTGATAATAAATATCCGGTATGGGTATGTTGTGGGTGGCGTGGAAGTCCACCACGACCGTTTCATAGTGTTTTGGGTAGCGCCCCATCGTGTTTGATGGCTTGAAGGGAGCCGTGGAAGTTCTCATGGCGTGGAAAGGAGAGATGGTGGAGAGAGGAGAAGCCATGGACCAATAAATGATTGACCTATATTTTTTTATTTTTTATTTTTTTTGTTTAAACTAATAAAAAACACATCAACACCACACACCACACCACACCATGTATACCACACTTGATATTATCAAATTCTGTTATCCAGTCATCTGCCACGTTGCATGATAACACCACCTACAACACCATGGTATACCACATGTCCTTATCAATAATTTATTATATTTTTTTCCCCGTAACATGGGTATATGTTTATTAAAATCGTAGGGTATTGTTTTAATTGCGGAATCAATTTATGAATCATTTTAACAAATAACGGATTTAGACTAGTCACCAATTTAGCGAGACATTTGTAAAGGTTTCACAATAAATCAACCGCTGATAGCGATGGATTCAAACCCAGTCGCTAATTAACAACCACTTTTATATTGGGTTCTTTAAGATAAACACAAGTGTATACACTAGAGGTGCACACATCCTAACTTGTATTCATGCACATACTTGACTTGAGGATGAGTATAATATGACGCTTTGATGGTACACTTTGCATTTTGCATACTTGAGAGCCAACTTTGTGCTTTTGTAGTTTGGCGCCCATGTGTAGTCTCGCTTTTGATGACTTCATCTGAAGTGGCTTCCGAAGTTACTTTCAAAGTTGTTGGTGTTGAGATGCAAGTTATTAAAGAACACAAATCGAATTGAAAATGAACTATAGAGAAAGATTAACGAAACTGGAATGAAAATGTATTATTAAACTCGATTCGATTTACATCGCATTACACAAATATAAACACACAAATCCTAACTAACTTTCTAACGGAAATTTGATTTCAAATAGAACATTTACAGTTTTAGTCCTCCATGTTTCACCCGGTTAACATTATTAACCCAAACATTCTAAAACTCAGTTTTAACATTAGTTAAAACTTTATTCAACCTTCCAACATTCTCCCCCTTAAATCCAATCAGTTCATTCCAATTTACAAGTCTGATTTCACTTCATAACCAAGACAAATTAGCATTAACACCATGTGGTAGTGATCCAATGGATGTGCTCACACTAGTGTGCCAAAATCCCTTGATCAAGAAGCTAATTTACAGAACTCCATTCAACCAATTAAAACTCATTAACTCCTAGCAAGGACCTCATCTCTTCAAACCTTGTCCTAGCTAATGCCTTAGTAAAAATGTCAGCCTTTTGCTCATTACTTCCAACAAAATCAACCATAATCAGATTCTGCTCAATACATTCCCTAATGTAGTGATATCTAAGGTTAATGTGCTTAGACCTCCCATGAAAAACTGGATTTTTCATGAGGGCTATAGCTGACTTATTATCAACCTTCAAAGTCACAGCCTCCTGTCTAGACCCTGTCAATTCTTCTAATAAATTCCTAAGCCATACAGCTTGACAGGCTGCTGCATTGGCAGCTACAAACTCTGCCTTACATGAGGATAATATGACAATCTTCTGCTTTTGTGAGTACCAGCTAATTGCAGCTCCATTGAAAAAGAATATATTGCCTGAAGTACTCCTTCTATCTTCATTATTGACAAGATGATTGCTATCTGAGTACCCAACCAATTTTTGACCAAAATGCCCCTACAGAACAGACTTTCCATACTTCAACCCATAACCCATTGTGCCTTTGATATACCTGATTATTTGTTTCACGGCTTTCATATGATCTTCTTTAGGCTGCTCCATAAACCTGCTAACATAACTAACACAAAAACACAAGTCTGGTCTGGTTTGGGTCAAGTACCTAAGGGATCCAACTAATTTCCTATAAAGACTGGCTTCCACATCCTCTCCTCCCTCTTCTTTCCTTAATCTTAAACCAAATTCCATAGGAACTTTAGTTGAATTACATTCCTCCAACCCTGCAATTTTGACCAATTTCTTAGCACAAGCTTCCTTCTTAATAACTATACCATCTTTCCTTTGGTCAACCTCTATTCCTAAGTAGTAACATAGTAAGCCTAAATCAGTAATTTGAAATCTGCTCTGCATCTCCTTCTTAAAGCTATCTATCTCAGACTGATTACTCCCAGTTATTAAAAGGTCACCAACATACACTCCCAAGAATAACCTTTCTCCTTTTCTAATCCTGAAATATACTGCAGATTCATGCTTACATCTCTTGAAGCCTAACTCCTTTAGAACATTGTCCAATTTGAGATTCCAAGCTCTAGGAGCTTGTTTCAACCCATAAAGTGCCTTTTCAAGTCTATAAACTTTGTTCTCTTGACCCTTCTTGACATATCCTTCTGGTTGGCTAACAAACACCATTTCCTTAAGATCTCCATGTAAGAAGGCTGCTTTCACATCCAAGTGATAGACTTTCCAATCCAACATAGCAGCATATGACAGAAGTAACCTAATAGTTTCTATTCTAGCAACAGGTGCAAACACATCTTCATAGTCTATTCCTAATTGCTGAACATAGCCTTTAGCAACTAACCTTGCCTTATATTTGGTAATATCACCCTTAGCATCCTTCTTAATTTTATACAACCGCTTAAGACCTATGAGCTTATGACCTTTTGGCAAGTCAGTTAGATACCAGGTATGATTCCTTTCTATAGCACTAATCTTTTCTTTCATAGCCTTCTTCCACTCAGGGTTCTTTATTGCATCTCTGAAAACTATAGGTTCCTCTTCTTGTGCTAACATTAATTCAATATGATCACACACTTCCTGCCTATGTTCCAGTTGCTTAAGTCTATTGTCAAGCACAAAGTCCTCTAAATGAGAAGGAACTCTAGTTTGCCTATAAGACTTTCTAGTTTGACCATTTTGCCCCTGGGTACTAGTTTCTGCTGACCCATGGCTAGGACCTTCCTGCTCATTTCCTTCAGACTCATTACCCTCTTGAACATCTTCAAGATCAGATAACTGATCACTATCATACTCATGAACCATTTCTTGAGTATCACTCACTATAGCACCCTTATCAGGATAACCACTATTTTCCATACCATTAACCTTGGGTTGTTTCCAGTTCCACTTTCTATTTTCTTCAAATTTAATTTCCCTGCTAATCACAATTCTCTCATTATTCACATCATACATCCTACTAGCCTTACTTCCTTCTTGAACACCTAGGTAGAGCATAGGCACACTCCTATCCTCTAGCTTCTTAAGCCCAGGTTTGACAATCTTGACATGTCCAACACATCCAAAACCCTTTAAATGCTGCAAGTTAAGCTTTCTACCTTTTACAACTTCATAAGGTGTAGTCTTAGTTAAAGCTCTAGTAGGCAACCTATTGAGAATATAGACAGAATGCCTAACAGCTTCACCCCAAAACTCCTCAGGGACATCCATAGCTTTTAGAACACTTCTTGTCATATTGAGAATGGTCCTATTTCTCCTCTCTACAGTTCCATTTTGCTGAGGAGAATAAGGTGCTGTCAACTGTCTAATTATCCCATTTTCATCACAAAAAGATTTAAATTCCTTATAGGTAAATTCTCCCCCCCCCCCATCTGATCTTAGTGACTTAATCTTTGTCCCCAATTTGCCTTCTACTTGTGCCTTAAATCTTCTAAACATATCATATGCCTGATCCTTAGCTTTAATCAAATAAGCCCACATGAACCTAGAGAAGTCATCTACAAGAAGCATCATGTACCTATTCCCTGCACTTGTGGCTGGTGTTATGGGCCCACATAAGTCCATTGAGACCAATTCTAAAAGACCTTTAGACCTATAAGATGACTCTTTAGGAAATGACTGCCTTGTTTGTTTACCTGCCAGACATGCATCACACACTTGAGATAAATTCTTAATCCTAGGAACTCCTGTCACAATTTCTTGCCTAGTTATTTCCTCTAAGGCCTGAAAGTTAACATGGCCTAATCTACCATGCCACAGCCAGTCACAATCCTCTACATTACCTAAGTAACACTCAGGAGAACCAGTTTTCAAACTAATTTTATAGAGCCTATTTGGTGATCTTCTCACCTTCATTAACAGGTTCTTGTTTTCCTCATATAACCACATACAATCATTTCTCATTATGACCTCACACCCCTTCTCAGTTGCTTGTCCTAAGCTTAATATGCTACTTCTCAAATTTGGGATATAGTAAACATCAGTCAATACCCTTTGACCACCTGTTTTCCCTTGTAGAATAACAGACCACCTGCCTTTTATTTCTACACTTGACCCATCACCAAATTTGACATTACCACATATATTCTTGTTAAGAGTAGAAAAGTGTGATATCATACCTGTCATGTGATTTGACGCTCCATTATCCAAGCACCAAGTAACTCCTTCTTGATCTTCTGCTCCTGAGAACCTTTCTGGTATGACTTTAGTCTCATTTAGGTACACTTCTTCCTTGCAGTCACCACTCATCTCAACAATTAGCAATGTAGGTTCATCTTCTAAGGGTATGGGTAATACCCTCGGGAGAGGGAGATCGGGGAGCATCGGGGACATCGGGAAAATCGGGAACACCATTGCCGAGTCGTCGGGGTCACCGATCGGGGAAGGAGAATGGGGTACCGAAGCCGATGGTTTTGATTTGGGGAGAGAGCCGTTGGAGTGCCCCCCCCCCCCCCCCCACCCAACGGTCAAAACTTTTTTTTTTAAATTAATTTTTTTTACTTTTTACCAATTTCAACCTATTTAAACCCCACCATTCAACCCCTTTTTCACACCCGACTTCTACTTCTCTCTAAATTTTATAAAATCTTCTAATTCCCTCTAAATTTCACCTACACCATGTCGAACCGGTTCAAATCTTTTCCAACCGTAACGATTCCGAGCCACCAACCCCCACTTCTCACCAAAACCCATTTGGAAGTTCCGGTTACGTACCGACGATGGCGAATTCCCCCCCCCCCCCCCATTTGGGGCGACTATGATTTTCTTCGTCACGAGGATTTTCAACCATTCAATCAAACCGATTCTCAACCCGAAATTGTCATGGAAACCCAACCCACCCAACCCACTCAAAAAAGGAAGAAGCATGCCGCCAAGAAAAATAAGAAGACGGGTCAAACGTCTCAACCCGAAGAGGGTTCTAAAAGGGCTCTTGTTCCTTGGACGGTTCAAGAAGAAGTGGCGTCGGCGAGATGTTGGGTCGATGTCTTGGAGAGTTCGATTACGGGTAAAATATATATTTTTTAACTTGTTTTTTTTTTATAAAAAAAACACTACTAACATTTTTTAAAGTTTACTAACAAGTTTTTTTTCCTTTCTTAATTTAGGAGATGCCCAAAGTAGGGAATCGTTTTGGAACACAGTTACCTTAAGGTGGCACAATTTGTTAAATTATCCTACCCCCAACTTCGACGATCTAAAAAGCTTTGTTCGCACAAAGCATCAAATTTACTCGAAGTGGGGTGACTTGAACAGGAAGGTCACCAAGTTCAACAACACCTACATTCACATTTTGGGTAATCGAAAGAGTGGGCAATGTGAAGAAGAAATTATGAAGGCAACCCATCATCGATTCAAACTAGAAAACAGGGGCGCTTTCGACAAGTTGGAGGTTTGGGATGTGGTGAAAGTTTCTCAAAAATGGCTAGCGGCAAATGCGGTGGACGACGGTTGCAATAGTGATGACCAAGGTGCTTCTAAAAGAAGCAGAACATCCGATTCAAATCGGAGCTTCAACACCGATAGTCCATCGCAAGCCCAATCCATTCCTTTCGATCTCAACCTCGGTGGAGGTGGAACGTCTCCCAAGAGCCCAACCGAACAACCACTTCCAATGGGTACCCAAAAAGCTAAACGCTTAGCAAAAGAAAAAGCAAAAGGAAAAGGAAAAGCGTCTTCGAGTGGAGCTTACCATTCCGAATTTCAAACGTTTAACGAGTATCAACGGGAAAAGATCGAACTTCAACGACAGAAACATCTCAAACTAATGGAACGCGAGCAAATGTGTCGTAACCTCGATAGGGTTGAACGCGACCCAAGCGAGGAGGCTAAAACCCTCGCTCAAAAAATTCGAGCCAAACTCTTCGGGTGTTATATGTAGGTTTTTTTTTAATTTGTAATTTTAGGATTTAATAAGTAATTTTAGGATTAAATAAGTAATTTTAGGAGTTTTTTTTATTTGTAATGTTAGGATTTAATTTTTATTTATAAATTTTTTTTGTTTTTATTAGTATTTTATTTTAAATATTTTATTATAAAAAAATATTTGGGGAAATGGGGGTGTGGGTAAACCATAATCCACAAATTGGGGAAAATGGGAAGGGGTGGGGAATGATGAGGTGGCACCAAAAATGGAGTGGGGAAATGGGGGTGTGGGGAAACCATTACTCTTAACCTAAGTCCTGTGTTAGATTAGCCTCTTGACTCTTCACTTTGATCTTATGACATTCACTGGCATAATGTCCCAGTGAGTCACACTTGAAGCACCTAATCTTGGACTTATCCTTCTATGGCCTATTTTCTTGATTTTTATTTCCAGAATTGCCCTTATAGCCATTTTTCCCTTTTCCATCAAATCTACTCTCCCCATCTTGAGACCTACTACCTTTGTTCTTGTCCCATTTACCTTTGGCCTTATAATCCTTTTTCTTTGCCTGCCACTCTGAGTAACTAAGAAGTAGTTCTTGATCTTTCACTGATGCAGCCTTTTGTTTCATGTCAACCCTTTCCTCAAAGGCTTTCAACCTGCCCATAGCTTCTTGGAACACCATAATTTCAAGATCCATAAATTGCTCAATTGAAGCAACAATTTGAATGAATATCTCAGGTACAGATTCCAATAACTTCTTGACAAGATTAGAATCTTCAATTGGAGATCCAAGATCGGCTGATTTGGTGGCTAGAGTACTTAATTTGGCCGAAAACTCATCAACTGTTTCGTTGTCCTTCATTTTCAGTGAATTGAACTCAGACTTCATAGTTTGTAACCTAGCCTTTTTCACCCTATCAACACCTACACACCGAGTTTTGATAGAATCCCAAATACCTTTTGCCGTTTCCTGATTTGCAACCTGGATCACCATCTCCTCTGGTAATGCTTGAAACAAATAAGCTATTGCCGCTGCATTCTTCTTAGGATCAACTTCCGCCCCTTCTGCAGGTGCGATTGCCTCCCATAGACTGTGAACGTTGAAGATCGCCTTTAACTTCACTGCCCATACCGAGTAATTCGTCTGATTCAGTAGGGGACATTGCAATGGAATAGTTGTATACTTCTCTTGAATCACCTGACGATTGCCGCCGCCTGCAGCGTCTCCCATGGCCGGACTTCTTGGCCGTTGAGGTGATGGCCGCCTTGGAGATGTTAGAAATCGATGAATTGTACCGAAACTTCACCGGAGATCAACTGATCCCCTTTCAGCTCTCAATTAGAAAAGCGATTCAATTCGACACAGGGATCGGAGCTACCATTAGCTCTGATACCAAATAAAGAACACAAATCGAATTGAAAATGAACTAAAGAGAAAGATTAACGAAACTGGAATGAAAATGTAGTATTAAACTCGATTGGATTTACATCGCATTACACAAATATAAACACACAGATCCTAACTAACTTTCTAACGGAAATTTGATTTCAAATAGAACATTTACAGTTCTAGTCCTCCATGTTTCACCCGGTTAACATTATTAACCCAAACATTCTAAAACTCAGTTTTAACATTAGTTAAAACTTTATTCAACCTTCCAACAATTATTTCATATGACTAAAAGTTTCTTTCGAAGTAGCGAAGTTATCTGTTGCTTCCGATGACCAAATTACCTAGTTACTTCTGATGACCAAAGTTGCTTCTGAGGTTGTCAGTTTCTATGGACCTTCTACTTTGTTGTTGCATAGTTATGACTAACTAAGTAGTGACTACCGATAAGTTCAATTATTACTGTTGAGCTAAAACAGATTTTAGTTTCGATCTTGCAATTAAACAGAATAAATTTATTGAAGGCGTTCAATACAATGTATATTTATTTTAATTATTTGATGGAGTTGTTTCAATTTTGTTCTACTATAATTATTAAGGTGTTCCTTAATTAGTTGTAACCACAACTTGAAACACTTATCAAAGCTTTTCCGGTAATTCTTTCTATGTATAATCTGGGAATTGAAACAAACGATTTCTCTTCAGAGACTTGGAATTCGTTCTGCGGGGCCCATATCAAATACTAGTCATCAGTGGTATCATTGTGTTCATTTGCTACTTGTATATGTTAACTTCAAAATTAATATAAAATAATCTGTTTTGGACACCGTATAGATCATGGGTCATATATTATCGTGTATCTTATCTTTTCTCGAAACTGATTATGACGATATATGTCACTTCTATAGTAATTTTTTAACATTTATTTCTAATATTCTTTTTAGTCCATCTTTACCCTATGACATGGAGAGAAGGATGTGATGGTATGATTATGAGAATGATATAATCTTATCTAAGCATATTATAAGTTGAATTTATTTAGATATTTTGTGATGCTTAGTTAGATAAATGGTGGAAGAATATTTAACGTTTAAGATTTTTTTAAATAAAAACAGAGAAGGCCAACTAGACGAGATGAAATGCCAATACAACATCCTAGATGTCACTCATCTTAATAGGAACAATCTCGTAAGCTTTGTCTTTGGAATAATCTCGAAGCAAAGCATGTCACTTTTATAGGAGTTAAACCAAACAAACTTTACTCTCAAATTTACATCGTATAAGAGTGGGAGAGTCATCACTCATTTTATTTCTCTCATCCACATCAATGTCACATTCAAAGGTGGCAATACACCACATTCTTACTGGTCATAATAATTTAATAGGGGTGAGCAAAAAACCGAAAAAACCGAACCGAAACCGGAAAAACCGAAAAAACCGAACCGAAAAAAACCGAACCGAACAAAAAACCGGAAAAAACCGAACCGAAAAAACCGAAACCGAAGTTTATGGTTCGGTTTCGGTTTTTTGTTTTTTAAAAACCGAAAAAACCGAACCGAACCGAATTTGTATATAAATATATAAATTATTAGCTGTATAACTATGGATAAGAGAATTGTAACTGAGCATATAAACAAAAGCCTCCTTGTCCCAGCTGGTAGCATCCTTTTATCAGATCTACAGGTCCTGAGTTCGACCCTCCTTGACGTGAAAATTTATTTTTAGCTTTACCAGCTTGCTTTTAAAACTTTATTTCCTTTAACATTGAGTTTGTTCCTATCCCACATTGTTTCTCACACATAATTTGAAGCTCCTCCATTTCTATATAATAAAGAGGACATCCCTCCAAACACTAATCTTACACATCAATTTGTAAAACGAGTCTGAACTACTTAGATCCGTATTAGCCTATGAATTTAAGCATGGGCTAACCAGACTTGTATCCATAACTTAAAACTGAAAATATTGTTTTTTCATTTTTTTTAACACCAACAGATGACAAGCTTGTCAGACTTAACCTTCTGAATCAATTAAACTAAACTTTGTGAGTTATACAAACTTTTTTGTCAATTAGCCTCAAGAACAGACTGAAACAATCAAACATAGAAAAATCACCATCAAACTTAGAAAAATCACCATAGGATGAGCATCGTGGATTGCAAATACTTGTTGAATAAAAAACATAAGGAAGTCAAAATATATGAAGATAAACAAAATCACCATAGGATGAGCACTAAACTATGAAAGATCAGGAGGCTACAATTAAATATAGCTTATGAATAATGTTCAACTCTACACAAGGAAAACAAAATATATGAAGATCAACAAAATGATATGCAAGTTATTAGTTCTCAATGTATATAAGCAACAATCCCACATGGAAGCTTAAAGAAAAACTTGGAAGAGAGTTCCACAATAAAAGCTATCCCACATTGCTTATTTAGAAAAAGTAACTTGGGTTCATGCCTTATAAAAAGGAGGCTCATGTGATTGATTGCAAGATGATATGCTGAGTTCAGTTTGCTATCTTAGCTACTAATTTTTTTTTAGTTTATTAGCCCATTGGCTTTTAAGTGTAGTTGAAAGAGTAAATGAGTTCAAATTTCCGGTTTTTTTTTATTTCCGGTTTTTTTTTTTGGTAAACTTTGATTTTCGGTTTTAAACCGAAAACCGAACCGAACCGAGATTATAAACCGAAAAACCGAAACCGATAAAAACCGAAACCGTTCGGTTTTAAAAAATGAAAAACCGAAAATTTCGGTTTCGGTTTCGGTTGCGGTCAAAAACCGAACCGAACCGAACCGTGCACACCCCTATAATTTAATAATAAAAAGTTATTATGAAAACATTACATATTAAAATTAACATTAAGATGAAAATTATAACATGACATGATTACAACAAAAATTAAAACATTAATTAAAATAACATATTACACCCTCAACCAGTTGTGATGATCTTTTATCACAAGCTAAGTTGCGAAATGTTTAAAATCCGCACCTTTAGACATCCATTGGTAGGGTGAGGGTAGACACCCTCTAAGTTTAGTGTTAGTTTCATAGAATTTATATATTTTTTAAGAGATTAAGTTTAAGTGGGGGCATAATTAGCTAATGGATTAGATGGTAAGCTGGTCCTACAAATTAAAATCAAATCAATTTAATCTACTGCAAATCGATTAGATGAGTATAATTAATAATTTTGCTTCTTCATTATGGCATAAAGAACATATATTCCAACAAAATCATACATACCACATGAGTAATACAAGAGTTTATTTAGACAAGTAAAAAACGACAAACCAATCAACCAATCCATCCAAAACGAAATGTGATCAATCAAATACAGGTGTTATTGTTTCTTTAATTCATACTTAGACCATGTTTTTGTTTGCAAATCGTTTCAAAGGCATCTGGTTTTCCCGTCTTTTTCCATTTTAGAAATAGGTGAAGTCCAAAATGGTCATTTCAACCTCCACTAATTAGTAGGGGTGTGAATTTTATACAAGACAAAATTTATGTGTTTCGATTTAGCTTGAAAGGGTTTCTCATTTCCGGACATTGCTGGGTCGAATACCATGTGTTAGATATACGTAAACTTGTGTTTACATATATAAAACATGTGTTTTCATATACGTAAAACATATTTATTTAACATGCCCCCCCCCCCCTCCCCACCTTTTTATACCGACTCTATCGATGGTTCGAGGGTCTCGTTACGTCTCTTTAGAACATGTAACTAGTAACCGTCTATAATTTTTTATATATATAAATATGTTAATGTTAATTGAAATATGATTCATAAATGGGAAACTTTTTTAAACCCCTCTAAAACGTAGGTCTTGCACGATCTTCCATCTTCACACCTTCAAGAATGCCCCTAAACCCGCTAACACAAATTGTTTAGCACACCTACTCTCATTATTATGTTTCATCCGTTTAATTGGTTGGCTGTCTTGTAGTTCACATAATCACTACCAATTTGGTTTTACTTAATTGGTAATTCTGATCCGTTTTATGTTAACTTAGGTTAGGGTTGCTCTGCAGTTTAGATTTAAGAATACATAAAAAAATTATAAATGTTTTTAGTAACAACCCGACTCGCACCAAAATAGTAAATGTTTGACCCTTATTCAAGCATGTTTAACCCGCTCATTTTGTCACCTGAATTATAAGTTAAACACCTGTCTGTTAATTCTCATAAGTTGGATTATGGTTACCTACAATCGAGTGATAGACATTTGAATAATGAATATTAGCATTTCTAGATTCGTCACAGACACGATTGGGGATTCATCACATCTTTTTCTAATGAAATTAGGGTTCCCAGATAGTGATAAAAAAACATAAAATGAATTGTTTGAAATTTGAATAATTCATGCATATTCTTTTTATTACCAGAATAACGTATTACATTACATTAAATAAAAAGCTATAGTTATAATTCATAATATGGTATTGGTGACTTTACTCTCTTTATAAAAAAAATATTTAGGACATGTCTCTACTTGTATATTTGGAAAATGCAAGATAAACGTGACCATGTTTAAAAAACAATCAAACTCTTAACAGCGACTAACATGAATTATGAATTGACAAATTTGAGACTTTAAGTCTGTATAGAAAGTTAAATAATTATACAGTTTTATCAAAATTATAATGAACACATTCTAGTTGTTGAGTATAAAATCTAAATTATAATCAAAAGATTATAATGTTATCAATAAAAAAATGTTATGTTGATATACATTAGAAAACTTGCAATTGTATTAGTCGCGATGTCTAAAATTTCCAAATTGGATGAACATGGCTCATTTGATATGGTAGGAAAAAAAACTATTTAATATTGGATAATATGAACATGATTTTTGTCGCTTATTAATTTCTCTATAAATAATATCACCCACAACGCAACGCTAATTGAATTTGGAAAATAGTATTACGTATTCATTAATTAAAATATTGAATATGATTTGCTCAATTATATTTGAAAACATACTATATAAGTGTTTATTGCTATTTTATAAGTTTCTAAATATTTCTTAAAATGAAAATACTAATAGTTTAATAATTATTTTTTAAATAAAAATAAGATGTAAATTAATATATGATTGTTATAATTCCATAAATTTCATAAATATAAATAGATAGAAATATATATCATGATTATAAAATAGGATATAATTTCCAATAAAAAGAATTTATTAGGGAGTAGATTTGGGAGGGAAATTTTTTGTGAGAATAAATCTAGTATTGACATGTGTCAACCATTGTAATTGTTTATTAGAGTAGGAAGATTTAAAATCTAAGTTGATGTTATTCATATGAAATAACATGAAATAATGATATTACCTTATTAGAAGACATTGGACTCGGGTAATGAGACATAATGGCCCAATATCTAATCTGAGTTATAACGTATACGGGCCCAACAATGCCTGCTGACTTTGTGTCATTTGGATTGAAATTCCAAAATCCATCATCACCTCGAATGATTTTACATTTTTACACTTAGCTTAATCAAGTTTTGACTAAGCGTAAGGTTGTTGTCGTGTTACCTGTAGGTTATAGATTTGAGATGTGAAATAACTACTCGTAAAAATGCAGGGTAATGATCCGCACATCAGATAAGTGATCGACTTTCTCTAAACTAATTTTTTTTTTAGGAAATATTTTATACAATAGAACCACGTTTTTTAATTGTTTCACTAAAGTGCTTTAAAAAATATTTTCTCTCTTTAAAGTCATTCAACTTTCATAGATGCTCTAATCTTGTGTATTTTTTAATAAATGTTAAAATTTTATAAAGATCTTTACACAGACGAAACATATATAAATGTCGGATAATATTTGGTTATTAATTTCTTCAAATTTTATTTACATTGAACAATTAGTAAAATTGTTTATTATTTAATAATATTTATTTTATTACAATTACCTTACCTCTTATTAGTAGTTAACTTAAAAAACTAATCACCAAATAGTAATCAAGATTCATATATGTTTCATTACCCAAGTAAATTTTATAAAATTCTAATATTTATAAAAAAATATATATATATATAAGATTAGAGCACCTAATAAAAGTTGAGTGATTTAATAGGGACAAAACAATATTTTAATGACTTTAGTGAAACATTTAAGAAACTTGATTATCATTCAATCAAGTTGTCATTTTCTAAATAATATTGATAACGGCAAAATAGATTCGTTAAGTATAATCTCGATAAATAAATATTTAGTGATTAAAAATTAAAATATTTGGTTTTGACCCGGGACTACTAGTACAATAAATAAATTGTTTTTTTTAACTTGAATACTTGTTTGTTAATAACTCTGTTTGGTATGAGATAATATAATGAACGAATGAATGAAATGGACGAGTAAATTGAATAGTCGAGAGAATAAAATGTATAATTGACACTCCATTGTCCTGTTTCTTTACCATGTGAGAATGAAATAAATACATGTTTCGTGTTGTTTGATAGTAAGTAACGAAGTAATCAAATATAATTTTACCTACATTTCTATTCAATATTAATGTCTTTTTATATTTATATATTTAATTTTTTAATTTTTAATTTTAATTTTAACTTTTTATTAAATTTTTTAATTTTATGTTTTATTTTATTTATTATTTATATTTTCTATTTTTACTTTTATTTTTATTAATTTTTTGTTTTTATCTTTACTTGTTATTTATTTTTATTTTATATTTTTCTTTTTGTATTTCAATTTTGTTTGTATTTTTTTTTTTACTTTTTATTCTTAATTTTTTTTTGTTTTCATTAATTTTTAAGAAAAAATAAAATTGTATAAAATTTCAGTCAATTACTTGAATGAATTGAAAAAATAACACACATCCCCTAAGGAATGAAAATCGTATATTCCTTATTTAATTGTCAATTAACATGTCATTTTAATTCTAATGTAATGACTCATTTCATCTACCATCCATTTCTGCATATAAAAAACTACCTAGGGTATTGTTTTTATTGTGGAATCAATATATGAAGCATTTTAACAAATTACAAATTTAGAATAGTCACCACTTTAGCGACACATTTGTAGAAAATTATGGAAATTTATCCCATATTTATTAAGAAAAAGATGTGAAGTGGTACATATATGAGGGCCTCCTTTATATGTTCATTATTCAAATCGGATTCGAATAACTTGAAATTCGATTCAATTCGAATACGCATAAGGAATTCGAATTTCTTATTTTGTTTATTCGAATCAAATCTTTATTCGATTCGACTAACTAGTTTGAATACGAACTAAATTCGAACTTAGTTTTTTAAATTTGTCTCGATTCGGATAACTTGAATAAGAATTAAATACATATATATTTATAAGATATTTTATCAAATCTATTGGGCTACATTAGGGGTGTTCAGTTTTTGAATTGGATTCGAAAAATTCGAAGTTCGACTCGATTAGATTCGAAAATCATTGGTTCGAAATTTGGTGTGAAATTTCAAATTCGATTCGATTCGATGTCTGATATCGAATTTTGAATCGAATTAGAATTTGAATCTCAAATTTGAATTCGATTCGAAATAGACATATTCATACATTCACACACATATACATATATACTTTGTACATTTATTTTGTATATAAAGAAATATAAATAATTATACAAATATATTAGATTAGTTTTCACACACAACTCCTCCTTTACACCTATTTAAAATTTAGCTATTTAAAACATTTTAATTTGAAAACAAGTATTATCTAGTTCACGTCTAGAAAATTGGCATTATGTGGATTCACCCAATCATCATCATTTTCCAAATGTAATTAATGATATTATGTTCAGTAACTATTTTATTTTGAAGATGTATAATAAATTTATAAATCTTGTGTTTTTTTTTGTTGCTTAAGTTGAGTTTCTCAATCATAAGTTATTTTTCACGATAATTACTGAACAAAAATGCTTTAGATATGGATGTTTGAACGTTAAACTAAATTTTGTCTAATTTGAACGTTTCCATTTTGAATGTTAAACTATGATTTTTTTGTTTTATTTTTACTAAAATAAATTTAAATTTCTTCGAATCAGATGCGGATTCGATTCGAATTCAATTCGATTTGGATTCATTTTTTGAATTAGAATCGAATTCGAATCCAGGTTTTTAAAATTGAAATTCGAATAATTCGAGTATTCGAAATTCGATTCGTTGAACACCCCTAGGCTACATATATGTACGAGCTTTAAATAGTTTTTTAGTTCAAAGTCCAATTTCTTTTAACCTTGCCCATATTGATTCATCGAGCAAGGATCGATCGATAGATCGACTCATTTTGTCATTTATTATTTTGAATAGCGTATCAGGTCATAACTCATTCTTTCGAATGCCGTCGCCGCGCATCACTTTTTCATTTCGTCGCTTTATCTTCATCGATTATTCGACTTTCTCCATCGCTTCATCTTAAATGAAGGCTCCATTGAATTATTAAAATACTATTGTAAATTAAATATTAGTTAGACATGTTTTATAATAAATTATTTTACCCTTAACTGGTTTATTCAAATAGATTCGAATTCAACAATGTTTATCCGATTCAAATTCAACTAATTTATTCGCATTTGAATTGGTTTATAAATTTTTTAGATTCAAATAATTTGAATAACCTGAATTTGATTCAATGAACACCCCTACTCTAAGGTAAACACAAGTGTAAGCCCTAAAGGTGCGAGACACCTAATTCGCACTCGCGCACACGAATGACATGATAATGAGCGCATTGTGATGCTTTGATAACACACTTTGCATTTCACACATTTGAGATACGACTTTGTGTTTTTGAAGTTTAACGCAAAGTTACTTTAGGCACCAGCAACGTTGCTACCAATGTGTAGTCTTGCTTTTGATGACTTAATCCGAAGTGGGTTCCAATTTACTTTCGAAGTGGTTGGTACGGAGATGTAAGTTATTTTCTATGGATAAAAGTTGCTCCCGAAGTAACGAAGTCATCGATTACCACAGATGATCAATGTTACCTCTCAAGTCATCAGTTACTTCTGATGACCAAAGCTGCTTCTGAAGGATAAGTTACTTCTAATAACCAAAGTTGCTTCCGTGGTTGTCAGTTTCTATGGACCTTCTACTTTGTTGTTGCACAGTTATGACTGAGCAATGACTACCAATGCGTTCAGTTGCTATTGTTGAGCAGAAACAGAAGTCTAGTTTTGATATTGCAATTAGGCTATGTGTAATCGGGCGTGATAACACTCCAACCCCTACCATAGCGTCTCATATAGCGCCCCTGGGCACCCCCCAGGGCGCCATGTTGCTGATTTTGGCCGAGAGGCGTGAGGGGCATAGCGCCCTTCTCACTTTGACCATTTTCAAAAAATAGCCGTTAGGCTACCGTTGAGCATTCAAGTTTTTTTTTTAACCAAAATTTTATACAAGTGTATAAAAGTGTAGTACCCTCCTTCACATTTTTTACACCTCTACTTCTGTCATCTCTTCATCTATCAATCTTCTATTTTTTTTAAAGAAAATGCAAGGACGAGGACCATCATCAAACCCGTCCTTCCAACCTCCCTGTTTAGGATCACCGCCAATGCAGCAACCGTTTCAATCGTTTCAACAAAACTTCCCGCAAGGCATGGGGTTTAATACCTTTGCTCAACATTCTTTTTCTCCGTTTCAAGCATTCCAACAACAAAACTCATTTCAACAACAAACCTTCCAACAAAACAATCCATTCAAGCTTCTCAATCGCCTCGACCGACACCATGACCCTCGTCTCGACCGACACCATCTCCCGAAGACGACGTCATACCGCTTGACGATGATGTTGTGCCCGAGACCCAACCAAAGCAAAATGCGGGTAGGAAAAAACGGTCACACAAAAAGAAGGCACCCGAGGCGCCAAGAGAGAAGAAACAAGTGCAACCACAAATTAAACAACTATTTACAAACACTTACCAATAATTTTTCTAGTATTCTTTCTTCGTATTTTTCCTCTTCAAGATATAACTTTAGGTGCTTGAGTCCTCCCCGAGAGTACTAATTACTTCGGCTATTATAATTTGGGAAACAAACGAGTTCTCTTGAGAGATTACGTATATTTCGTTTTGAGGACCCATATTGAGTACGAGTCCACAGTAATATCATTGTGTTCATCGATTACGTATATTTCATTTTCATTTCAACTCTAATATTATTTGTAACTTTACTATTTTACACTTTAGTTTTTGCATTGTCAAATTTATTAACTTTACTACTTTTCACTTTTCACTTTAGTTTCAATGTATACGAACATGAAACTTAATCAACTGTTACGTTTAATCGGTATAATTAGAATTTTAAACCCTATGAGGTTAAGATATAAAAAACAAATCATCACAAAACTTGATTAGAACCTTTATTAAAAATAATAACCCATCTATGCGTCTTATGTAATAGGGTTTAAAATTCTAATTATACCGATTAAACGTAACAGTTGATTAAGTTTCATGTTCGTATACATTGAAACTAAAGTGAAAAGTGAAAAGTGAAAAGTAGTAAAGTTAATAGAGGGCCTCCACAAGAGTAATCTTCATGGGGTGGGAATAGAGGGCCTTAGGCTTTCAATTTTGGCTTCTTCTATTCATTGCCAAAGGGGTAATACTCCCTTCACTCACTTGGGTCTCCATATTGGATTGAATATGAATAGAATCTGTAATTGGGAGGTGATCACGGACAAAATCTCCAAACGCCTCTCCTCTTGGAAAGAAAAAAATCTCTCGTTTGGAGGCCGCTCCACCCTCATCAAATCGGTCCTTGGCGCTCTCCCTATCTACTACCTTTCGCTTTTCCGAGCTCCCCTTCTTGTAATCCGTTCAATGGAATCTCTACGGCGTAAATTTTGTTGGGGGGGGGGAATAAGAAAATCTCTTGGGTGGCTTGGGCGCTTATGTGTGCTTCAAAGAAGGGGGGGGGGATGGGGTTTGGGTCTTTACTTGCAATGAATCTTGGTTTGCTCTTGAAATGGTTTTTCAGGTACAAAAACGAAGGATCAAAGCTTTGGGCTAAGGTGATCACCGCTATTCACTCCTCGGCTCGTTCTTGGAAGGCTTTCCCTTGTAAAAAGTCGATTGTTGGGCCTTGGAAAAATATTGTCAAGGCGTGTTCGGATCTTAAAGACTTGGGCATAGATGGGGAAAAGCTCATTCGATGTTAGGTGGGAGACGGAAGATCGGCTCTGTTTTGGGTGGACAACTGGACGGGGCTTGGCCCTTTAAAGGACCTGCACCCGCTCCTCTTCATGCTGGACAGAAACAAAGGGTGTTCGGTGGCTGACAGGCTTCCTTCGGTGGGCTGTTCGGAGTTCAACTGGGCCTGGAATGGGCTGTCGCTGCCCAGCATCGCTGACTCTTCCTTGGCAGCCTGTGAAGAGCAACTCAGGCCCTTCTTCACAACGCATGGAAAGGATTTTTGGGGGTGGGATGGTGGAGCCAAAATGGACTTTTCGGTTAAGCTGGTTCGCAGGGAGGCAGAAGCTATCGTCCTCTCGTCATCGGATTCTAACTACCCTTGGTCCAATTGGATCCCCCTCAAAGTTAACGCCTTTGCTTGGCGAGCGGGCCTCGACAAAATTGCCTCCAAGGTCAACCTCTCACATAGGGGGTTAAATTTGGATACTTCTTGTGGTGAGTGCAATCTAATCCCGGAGTCCACTGACCACTTGCTCCTAGGCTGCCCGCGAGCCCAAGTGGTGTGGGATTCAATCTTCCGCTGGTGTAGGCTCTCCGCTTCTCTCCCGTCTTCGGTTCGTGGCTTGTTAGTGCTTCACAATGCTTTGGGTCTCTCCAAAAACATAAAACGTACGATTCATTGTATCATAGTCTCCACGCTTTGGGTTCTTTGGAAGACTAGGAACGATAAGCACTTCAACAACCGGTCAAAAAGAGTGGAAGACGTCATCGGGGAAATCAAGCTCTTGGCTTTCTCTTGGATTAAAATTAGAGGGAAATTTTCGGTAATCGAGTGGTCGAATTGGTGTAACTTTAATTTCATTATGTAACCTCTCTCTAGCCTCTTGCTAGTTTTAATGTTAATTGCCGTTCAAAAAAAAAAACTTAAGTTATTGATTGCTTTGAATTAATTGGTTCAATACGATAAGCAGAGCTGGTATCGAGGATTCGAAGGTTCCGTACAACAATTAATAATGAGCTCACCTTAAATAGAAACTTATATATATATATATATAGGGGATGGAATGAATATTAACCATCTCTTTGAGAATTAACCAAATAACCAATAATTGATGGCTTGATCAAAATAATAGGTTGATCCAAGGGCTCTAATGAAATCTGCCTTTTTAAATTATGTTTTGTTTTTTATTAAATTGAAAATGGCAAATTTGACATTTAACAAACCCACATAAAACCCCCTTCATTTAAAAAAGTCCATAACTTTTTTATACATTGTCGGATTTTTATAAAAATTGCACCATTAAACTCGTCGCATTTTTATCTTTAATTCAAGTATAGTCTCAACGTTTTTTATTATCGTTTTCTCAGACGTGCGTTGTAGCACTAGTGTTACAACTACTAACATTACTGTCATAACTATTAACATACATTCATAACCAGTAGCATCGATGTTTCTACTTAGGTACAATTGGATATGCATGTATTACAACCTACCAATGCATGAATATGCTTATGAAATTCATCAACATGCATATATTACAAACTATAAATGCATCAATATCTCAAATGTATCATGTAGCACTGATGCTATAACCATTAACAGCGGTGTAATAATCAGTAAACACCGGTGCTATCAAGATTCAATAAAAAAATAATTAAATGTACAACTAAATATACACATATTACAAACCGAAAAAGCACCAAAAATACAACTAAAGTTGCAAATATTACAATCTACAAACCTTATATAAAAAAGATCCATGGCCCATTACAAGAGACCCATGTACCATTACAAAATCTGATGAATAAACAATTCAAAATATGAATATACATAAAACAATCATTCTTTACTCATCGAATATGATTAAAAATCATTTTTAAATCCTTTTTTAACCAGATACTTCTTTACCCATTTAATATGTAGATGAAAAACCCAGATACAAAATCAAAAACAAGAGTTGGGTAAATTCATTAAAACCTCATTTACAATCCTTCTTTACTCATCGAATATACATAAACAATTCAAAATCTGATGAATAAAATTGGGTAAATGGACATTTACCTTGCGAAATGAAAGATCTAAAAAAGAATAAATTTGGGTAAATCGACATTTCATGAAGATGTCATGTGTGAGGGGGGGGGGGGGGTTCAACGTAATGCCCATTGAATTTGATGACCTCAAAGGAAATAGATCGATGAACCCAGATTTAACCCAGCAATTCATTCACAAAAAAACAACTTCGGCTACGAGTACGAGTTGTGAGCATTGCTCGATGGCGGCGGAGGAGGTAGTAGCAGGGGGTAGCAACGTTGGATCTATGGCGGGCGTTTACCTTACTTCCGAAGCAGCTAGGATTCGCCGGAGAGGAGCGGTGGTCGCGACGGGGACAACGTATCATCCTACAAGTTGATGCTACTTGATCGGAAGTAAAAGTGCAGAGGAGGATGATGCCATCGGATGAAAATAAGGATTGAAAATCTAGACTTGAAATTAGTGAAAAATAAGATGGCAGAGGAGGATGGTATCGATGGTTTGGTAAGAGGATTGTGTTTTTGAGATGGGGTTTGGTTCATCAGATATGGGGGTGGAAATTACCAATTGTCCTTGGGTGGCTCACAACCACAATATTATCTAAATGATAAGAACCGTTGGATCAAATCCATGAATTAATATGATTGAGTTAATAGGTTATTGCTCTTAGAGGAGGTTATTATTAGTGCCCATTCCTATATATATATATATATATATATATAATATATATATATATATATATATATATAGGGAAGGGTTCCGTGTAGACCCTTTAAATTTTGTAGACCCCGTAGACCCCTATAAAACTCAATAAAAATAAAACTCAGTGTTGTAAATTTGGTTTTTTTATTACGATAAGCTTTTAAGAACCAAAAAAATAAAAAACATTAAAAATCGAACATTTTAAGACAATGAGTTTTAAAATAATGAGTTTTAAACGCAACACTGAGTTTTATTGAGTTTATTGAGTTTTAAACTCATTGATTTTTAAAACTCATTGTCTTAAAATGTTCAATTTTTAATGTTTTTCGTTTTTCTTTTTTTTTAATTGTCTTTTTTTATTCTTAAAAGCTTATCGCAAATAGAAAAAACTAAATTAACAAAACTGAGTTTTATTTTTAGTGAGTTTTAATGAGTTTTATTGAGTTTTATAAGGGGTCTACGGGGTCTACAAAAAATAAGGGGTCTACACGGATCTTTTACCTATATATATATATATATAATATATATATATATATATATATATATATATAGGGAGAGGATCATTTGAGAACTAATTGGGTTTGAGAACTAAAAAGAACTAATCTTAACCACTAGTTTATATATATGGAAAACCCCCCCATGAATTTGAATGCTCCCCCTTGAAAATTAGTGGTCCAAATTGGTTCTCAAAAGTTCTCAAAAGAAAAAGTTCTCATTTGAACCTAACCCTATATATATATATATATATATATATATATATAGGGTTAGGTTCAAATGAGAACTTTTTCATTAGAGAACCTTTTGAGAACCATTCTGAGCCACTAATTTTCAGGGGGAAGCATTCAAATTCATGGGGGGGGGGGGGGGATTTCCATATATATAAATTAGTGGCTTAGAATGGTTCTCAAAAGTTCTCAAACCAAATTGGTTCTCAAATGATCCTCTCCCTATATATATATATATATATTGAAAAAGTGAATATGGGGCTGTCATACATGTAACTTGTATGTGAAACACCCAAAACTACGTAGTTTTGATATAATAGTAATTAAAAACTTAAAAATTAATTCCCCTTAATTTCCCAAATACAGCGCCTTCTTCATTCTCAATTGATCCTGCTCGTGATCGTCTCTTATCCTCGCAAATCATAATCATCGTTCAACAAAATCATCGTTCTCAATTGATCACTAATTTCTTCTCTACGTGCTCTTAGTCCATCGCCTTCGTCACAAAAAGGTGTTCATTCATCGCTACGTGCTTTCAATCGTTCTCATAATCGCAAGATCTATTTGCAGATAAGTCTCCTAATTGATCTTGTTAGTTTCATGTTTATGATTATAGAGACCGGGTTGATGAACGATCTAATACCTATATGATTAAAAAAATGGTTGTATTATAATTTATACACTCTGACAATGAACGATCTAATACCTATAGGATTCAAAAGAAAAAAAAAAGAATTGGTTGTATTATACATTCTGACCTTTTCGTAGTTACAAGTTGTTGCTTCCCACCAAGAATTATCATAGTAGTGATTACTTGTAATTAATTATCATAACTGAATTGAGTAGAAATATTAATGTTATGTTGCTACAGGACACCAAACAAGAATATGGATTTAGCAGTTCAACAAGAGGATGAAGCTTTTGAATCATTTCTTTCCTCTCTTTCAATATCTGAACCGACCAAATTCCCGTTTGCATCATTATCATCAAATTGGTTTGATTCAAAAGCTTCATCCTCTTGTTGAACTGCTAAATTCATATTCTTGTTTGGTGTCCTCTAGCAACATAACATTAATATTTCTACTGAATTCAGTTATGATAATTAATTACAAGTAATCATTACTATGATAATTCTTGGTAGGAAGCAACAATTTGTAAATACGAAAAGGTCAGAATGTATAATACAACCAATTCTTTTTTTTTTCTTTTGAATCCTATAGGTATTAGATCGTTCATTTTCAGAATGTATAAATTATAATACAATCATTTTTTTAATCATATAGGTATTAGATCGTTCATTAACCCGATCTCTATAATCATAAACATGAAACTAACAGGATCAATTAGGAGACTTACCTGCAAATAGATCTTGCGATTATGAGAACGATTGAAAGCACGTAGCGATGAATGAACACCTTTTCGTGACGAAGGCGATGGACTAAGAGCACGTAGAGAAGAAATTAGTGATCAATTGAGAACGATGATTTTGTTGAACGATGATTATGATTTGCGAGGATAAGAGATGATCACGAGCAGGATCAATTGAGAATGAAGAAGGCGCTGTATTGGGTGTTTCACATACAAGTTACATGTATGACAACTCCATATTCACTTTTCCCATCTTCTATATATATATATATATATATATATATATATATATATATATATATATATATTATATAAAAGAAAAGATGAATGCTGAGGTGGCATCACCACATCCATCCTCAGCATCAATTTCCCGCCTAAAACCCCTCTCCTTATGTTAGACGCGGATCGGATCTTATGAATGACCCGACCCATCCATATTTGATCTCTACAACTAAAAACCCTAAATCACGCCTCACCCCTCATTCGATCAAGAACAATCTAGCGATCCCTCATCTCACTCATTCATCATCTCCAACAACTCGAATCGCCACCGTATAATCTGAAGGAGTTTGGAGAGATCTCAAAGCCGAGTTCTATCCTCTTCTAAAATCACAGATTCGATCGTCTTCTAGAAAGGTCAAAAACCTTTGCTGCGCTCTTCAAAAGGCGATGACGGCGGCTGTTCATCATAAGATCCATCGCATCATGCGGTCCCTTGCAACCGCTATTC
Organism: Deinandra increscens subsp. villosa; assembly: GCA_039602395.1. Taxonomy (NCBI): domain Eukaryota; kingdom Viridiplantae; phylum Streptophyta; class Magnoliopsida; order Asterales; family Asteraceae; genus Deinandra; species Deinandra increscens. The sequence goes on from JBCNJP010004031.1 coordinate 25,650, forward strand.
ATCTAGGTACGTATTCGTAACCACGCATCTGAGTTCTATCGATTGCTACTAATTCTTCAATCTCGGTATAGTTGGAAGGAAAATGATTAACCCTAATTTCTCAATCACGCGATAAAGAGATGAATCAAAATTTCTTCATTCGAATGCTTGATTTTTAATCCGAAGTATTGGATAACGATAGACCACTGCTAATTTTAGGTTTTCATTGTGAATCAATCGCATTCTGAATCCATTCTGAATCACACTTTTCTATCGCTTTCTTTTGATAAATATGCGTAGTTGTGATTTAGGTTTCTTTTCATTACTGCTGCAATTCTGTTTCATTACAATCTACAGTTTACTTTAAGTGATAAAAGCTACTAATATGTTATTTATTACCATATGAAATTCGATTTCATTACAATTTCTTTATAGAATTTTTTATCTATGATAATCTGCCTTTTGATTTTCGACTTAGGCGTCACAAACACACATGTGTACGTTGGTTTGCAGTGTGGATTTCAGCTGAATTTGTTGCATATAAGCAAGGTAAATTCTCAAAAGTCAACTACCTTTTGTTGTTTTCTTTACTTTTAATGGAGTTGATTTCCATATGTTTATTATACATGTAGAATGGATTCTGTTGTTTTCTAAAACACATATTTTCACCAACCACTTTAGCTATAAATTTGTTGTGAAAACGATGGCCCTACAGAGAAGAAAATGGTAAAACGAAAACATAAGATGTCACCTGTGTAATTTTAGATGCCCCCACCAAGGTACGTGCTCAATGTTTCTAGAGGCTATAATCAAGGTATTAAATTTTTATGTTTTTTACTTGATACAGTTCTAACAACAGAAGTATTTCGATATGTACAGATTCATTGATTGTTTATGTAGTGTTGCTTGGGTTCATGATGGAGGCAAGGATTTAAGGGTGAATGAAAATCGTGTGCCTACAAGTAAAAGAAGGTACATTAATTCAATAATACTTAAAATGACTAGATGAGTGGGTAAGGTGACAGGTCAAATGTGTTTTGGTTTGTTTAGTACAGTATCGGTTTGTTTTGGTTAGATGCTCAAACAGGTTCTGGACTCAAAACAAGCAAAGGATAGTACCAGTGGTTTAAAAGGTATTTGTTGTTACTTTTGTATCATAAGATTATGATTGATTTAAATTGATCCATTTTTAATTGGTTTTTAAAAACATTAATGGTAGCTCAAAGAAAGTGAAGATGCATTCGAGACCTAAACAACCTGCTATGCCGATTGAGATGCTAAAGGGAGAGGAACACCATTAAGTGGTACGCATAATCGAGTTTGCACTGTGAAACTGGCTTGCATTGAAAAAAAATAAGATTATATAGAAATCCACTTGGGATCGCTTTCACCTATTTTATCTACTTCTTTTCTTGCAAGGTTTTCAAAGTTTTACTATTTTAATGAGCAGATTTAGTATTTGAATATTCCACACAAAATTAACTAGAATTCCTCATACTTTTTCATACAATCCGCCTGTGCGTGGCACAGGTATCAAAAGCTAGTATATATATATATATATATATATATATATATATATATATATATATATATATATAGTGAAAAGTTCATTGTAGACACCCCCATAAGGCTATCCGTAGTGGGGCGTTATGCCCACAAAAATCCCTAAGATGGCGCCCCTATAGTGCCCAAAACCACCCCCGGGGCGCCATGTTAAGAAATTTGTTCTCCGGCGTTATTAACATCACGCCCCTCCCCCTCCTTCTTCATTGGTTGCTTTTTTCATTCTTTTTTTTATTGGATAGATTTATTGTTTGGTTTTTTAAAAATAATATATATAATATAATTGGGTAATAATTAGAGGGGCGTTATGAGGGGTTACCACTACACCACTTTTTCCATGGAGCCCCTCTTGATGACGTGTACGCCACATGGCGCGTAACGCCCACAAGGGGCTCCATCCACTACGGATAGCATAAGTATAGACAGGTAGACACCCTATTTCACATGTGAAATTACTCTATTTCGCATGTGAAATCTATATCTATATATCTATATCTATATACTATATAAAAGAAAAGATGGATGCTGAGGTGGCATCACCACATCCATCCTCAGCATCAATTTCCCGCCTAAATGATACCCCACTTATTTACACGTGAATCTTAGATCCGACCCGTTTTCGTGATATAATCCAGATTGAATCAGAACCATTCTTTCCCTCATACGTTCATTCCTTCCATCTAGGGTTTTCTGTGAAACCACAGCCGATTTGCAAACCTTTCGATCGCCATCGAAGCACAAGGATTCATCTTCAAGAATATCACAGCAATCCATCGATAAGGTAAAGGCTTCTTCCTCTCCACGCGATTACCCCTTCGTCATCGATCTATCAATCGGAATGGTAACCGTGAGTCGAATTAGATCTATACTCCTGTCATTCAATTTCTATCTCTTCACTTTTTTGAGTTTTTCTTCCCGATGATTTCATCCGCATAATTTAATTTAGTTGTCTTTCAATGTGCTTTCTGGCGAATTTATTATTGATTACGATCAATTTTTTATATTGATTTGTTTATTGCACATCAGGTCGGGTATAAACAAATTGTTCATCGCATTCAAGTTTGTAGCGAATTCATTCATTTACCCATTTAATCAGATTCAAGTTTGCAGTGGCTGGTATGTATTCGTTTCATTTACCCATCTAATCTCAGTTCTATCGATTAACACTAATTGTTCAATCACGCAATAAAAGAGATGAAACAAAATCATAGAAAAATCTCTTCATTTGAATACTTGATCTTCAATCACGCAATATGAGTTTTGACTATTGAAATCAGTAGCAACATCGTTTAAAACTAATTTTGATTTTTGTTCAACTCTATTCTCTCTATGAGACCTGTCTGATGAATTTCTAAATTGATTGTGGGCCAATAGTATTGCTATTTCAACAATATATTGTCTCTTCTCATCTCCCATCTCTCACTGTTACAATGTTAAAAATTTAGGGGTATTGCTTCCTTTTGAAGGAGCCACAAGACATGGAGACAAAAAAAAAAACATTATCTGTGTATATGGAGAGTTTAGACCTAAAGTTCATACAAAGAAGGTGTTTTTACGGTGGTATGTTTTCAAGTTCAATTTTTATTCAGTTATGATTGTAAACAACTAATGCAGTTCATTAAATCTAAAAGAAAACTTTTAGATGACCTTTAGCTATGTTGGACTTTTGTTGCAGCTTTTAATTGTGTATTTTTGTTTTGTATTCACAACTAATGCAGGTCATCTTAACTACAGGTGGTTAACATTAAGGAATTTGGAAATTACAACTTTAAGATCTAAATGTCAAGGTCAGAACCTGTAACTACTGCAAGTTCTTCCATGGTTCCTAAATTTTATGTTTAATTAAGGTGAGCTAAATGTCAAGGTCAGAACTTTTGAGGTCTTTATTGAGCGCATGTTTCTTTTCGTTTTTCCTATTTGCTAATACACATCTTTAGATGGATAAATACCAAATATTTGCCAATAATCCAAACCCTGGTCAGTTATATGTATGAAATAAATTAATTTGTATTAATTGGTTTAATGGCAGATGTAAGAAAAGTTATCATTCGCTGAGCAAAATAACATAATGAGGAAAAAGGAAGCTTTGATAGCAGTTTGTTTGGTTAGTTAAGTTGTTCCTTTCTTTTTCTTATTAACAATTGATGCCCATATAAAATTGCTATCATTTTTATTAACTGGGGTTTTGGGATTGGCATACTATCTAACATTCATCTTGCAATTAGGTATTATCAGATTTACGAACAACCAATGATCTCACCACATGGTTAAGTTTCTAAAGTTAAAAAAACTCAACTAAAAGGTCCTTTATATAAGGTTAAGGGACTTATTCCAGTAAATTAAATGCTATATTTTTTGAGTTTTTTTATGAGTTTAGGGACTAAATATGTGCACAAAATGATATTTTGTTGAAAAGAAAGAGGATTTTTCTAATAAATTTTATGGCTTTAACCCTGCAAAAGTAAATGCCCATGGACTAGGGTGCAAATTAAGTAAAAGGAATAACATAAATTTGCATGTTTATTATTGATTAAGTAGATACACACTTTTGGGAGATTTTCAACCAGTTTCACTTTCTTGGCCCATATAACCTCTTTCATTTTAAGTTGTTTTCAATTTAATCTTTTTTCAGATTAATAACCCAAGTCGACTGAATAATGATTATACCTCTATAAGAGTTAAGTGTCATTTTTCTTCATTTTTATCTTTTACCTTTTTTATGGATGGGGATCAAGGAGGATGCCTACCTGGCGTATAGGCAATAAGAAGGAGATAAATGAATAAGGGCCAATGTCGCCACCCATGTGCTTATGTGAACTGCTGGTGAATTTTTCAAGGGGTATGATATCATGAACTAGAAACTAAAAGGTTATTTCATGATTTGGCTATTACATGCATATTAGTTGTGTCTTTTTGAGTTTATCTTTGTCCAGGTCTTTAGTTCTTCATTTTAGTAATCTGTTGTATTTTTCTTTTTTAAATTAGGTTTATATCTTTGTTATGGATTCTACCATTTGCTTTTTTTAGTTTTTCATTGTCGATTCTGTTTACATAATTTTATTCAAATTAAAATAGGTTTTTTGGTTCAGCCACCTAATTATTTTTGCGAAGATCTAATTATGATTTATAGTTCTGATATATTAAGGATTTTTATGTGAAAATGCATAGGACAAAAAGTTATTTAGTGATTTAGCTATACTATTGAAACTGATACTTATTTATTTGGTGTCACTTTATACGAATCTTTATTTGTCTGTCGTTTTACCTCCATTTAGTATTCGATATTTTAAAGAATGGTTTAACAGTACTTAAAGTTATATGTTTTGTACATTGCAACCCCCTTTTTCCAACCACCTATGGTTGCAAGGTTCATGCTCAGCGACCATTTAAAGGTCTATTATACTTTACATTGACTAACGTTATTGAAACTAATTGATAAATGCAGGAAATAGAGGTCAGAGATAGGACTGGCATCCTAGGTTCAAGCAACATAATCACCGGTAACTATTCAGGTGCGGTCTTTAAGGAAATGAAAACCCTATGTACAAGGGCACATCCATTTATTTGGTTGCTATGGATAATTTATTTTGTTTTTACCTGTATATGTCTCTATGTGGCAATTGTCTACATTAGGCCAACCATTTTAGTTTGTTAATTTTTAACATTTTGTAATGTTGTTGATTTTGTTTAATTCTAATTATTGTATTACAATTACTATAGTTTGTAACTTTTTTATATTGTCGAATGTTCGTTTTTTTTTCTTTAATTCAATTGTTGAATTACATTTATTATAATATTTTAAATTTTGTATTCATTTTTTTAATTAAAAATCCACCGACATAATTTATGAAAGTTATTATGTGATTTTTGATAATTGCCTCTCCATTGTTTATGTTTTATGGGCACAGAGAAGCACGTGTTCATAGCTCTAATGTGATGTTGTACTCAAGCAAATAAATGTAAAATTTCTCTTTGTATAATTATTGTTTCATATATTTGTTTGCTTAGTTACTAAAGTTTACTTAAACTCTTTGTTCTGTTAGCATATAATTTTAATTCCATATAATTTCGTGTTTAGGAGTTCGGTTTTGGTTGATGATCAAAAAATGGCTTCACCAACCTAAAGAATGAAAGCCCAATGGTCTCGGTTTGGATGTAAAAATGTGCATTTTTTGTCATTCTAATTTAGTTTATTGAAATGTTTCTTTTTAATTATATTTATTATAAGTATTAACTTTTTAAAAAATCTACCCGTGCGTGGCACGGGTATCAAAAACTAGTACTATATAAAAGAAAAGATTGATGCTGACGTGGCATCACCACAACCCTCCTCAGCATCACAATTTCACAAGCGGACTTTGATTCAAACCGATCCATGTCTCTTCACACCGTATAAAGGAATAAACCCTAATTCACATTCTCATAATCCTCTATATCGAAGTCTCCGCATTTCAAGATCGGCTCATGCTATCAATCTCCACCGTCAGCAACCATCTCCCCTTGATATAGATTCCAGGTAAATATCTCTGTTCGCAAATTCTTTTTTGTTGTGAACCAATTTTGTGTTTGTTTCTGTTTTGTATTTTGCGAATTAATCTGATGTGTGTTTTCTCAAATCAAAATCGATGAATGATTTCTGATTTCTAATCAAACCAAACGATTCCAGATGTGCGATTCAAGGATGAAAATCGTTTTTTAATATGAACCGTATCAAGATTCGATTGATAAGGGAAGAGGTTTTATGAGTATTTAGAGATAAATTTGATTTGTTTTATAATCAATTGCAATTTGTTTTGAAGCATATGAATGAAGTGGGACATTAGTGTGTTGAAATGGGCTATCTTTGATATTAAGGGATAATAGTATAAGTTTATGAAGAAATAATTAAGCGATGATGGTTAATGATCCTGTTTTGAGGACACATCACGTACATAACTTTAATTAATCACCCTTTTTTGAGATTGCTATTGTTTGAAACTTACTTGCAGTAACTTTTGCTCAAATTTGCCGCCCCTGTCTGTGGAGATGGACCCTGGAATATTGAGATATATATTTGATGGTATCTAAGTTAGCAAACATCTATTTCATTTCCTTTCTGCATTGTCTACTTTATTGTATGTATAATACTACAATGCAAAGGTATATATGAACACATAAATTTTGTATCAGGATTAAGAGATTGACAAAGATTTCAGAGGGTGTGACAATTGGTATACTTTCTGATGCTGTGAAAGCATCTGAAATGATCACATGTTCTATTGTCAACTTAAAACCTGATAGTCTGCCTCTTGACGATAGGGAAAACTAGTATAGGTCTTCAATAAGGATTTTACTTGAATTTCAGTTATTAGCTTGTACCCGATACGTTTTGGTAATAGCAACATGCAGGAATGTTAGATCATGCTCAATGTTCTGATCAGTTCAAAAAGAATAAACACAAATATTAAAGCCACCATAAATATTTTGTCTCTAACGAGTAGATTTAACAAAGTATGGTAACATCACTAATACATTTGTTATTATTCTTTGATTATTATTTATAATTTATTTATAGGTGCTGAATGTCGATAGCATGAATCTTTATTTGATGTTCTTAATGCTACAATCATATGTTTGGTAATTGGTCACCTATCAAAATGAGCTTTAAATAATTGCATTTACTTAATTTTCGAGTCACTTTAAATTAGCAACAATTTTAGTTGATGATAAATTAAAATGGCGAATTCTACAAGGTTGGTTTTGTAAAAAAATAAACATGAATATTGTTGACAGGTACTTGATACAACCTTACATAACCTAAAATATAGTTTTGACTACTGAAATAATGATGTAATACACTTCATTGAATACAAAAAAAATTACAATTGAAAATTAATATTTACAGATGGTTCTATAAATGAAAAAAAAGTGCACTGTTGAACATATTTGACTTGGATATCTGATTGGTATATATACTATCACAATGCAGTGGATGGTGGATGAAAGGTCAGTTTAGATCATTGGAGGGAACCTCTGATGAAGCAGGTAAAGCTTCTTCAGATTGGAATGGTGGTTCTGGCCAGGATGAAGAAACAATGTCAGTAGCCTTTTTCTATTATTGTTATTAGATCTTTTGTGTGCATTTTATTAGTTTGTTTCTTATCCTCTGAATCATTTTATTGCTTATTTATAGTTTTTTTTTAATAAACTCCTACTCAAATGACTTTGCAGAGATGTATATATATATAGAGGAAGGGTAAAATGAAAACCACTTCGAGTTGGGAAAACTTTCGAAACTCTTAAAAAACGGGGTCAAAAAGTTTTTTTTTTCATTTATTTTTTTTATGGTGATTCTTTTGGTTATAGGCTACCCTTAGGTGGGAAAAAATAAAAAAAACGACTATTTTTTTTAAAAAATGTCAAAAAACGGTCTTGTTACATATGTAACATTGTATACATATATTGGTTACATATGTAACAACCGTTTTTTGAGATTGTTTTTTAAAAAAATTGCCGGGGCGTTTTTTTGAATTTTTTCCACCTAGGGGTAGCCTATAACTTAAAGAATCACCATAACCATCCCCTATATATATATATATATATATATATATATAAGTTTTTTGAATTTCATATTTACCTATATAATTACTAGTTCTTTATGTTAACTTGAAAAATACATAAAATATTTTTTTAACCCCATATAAGTTTTGGGTCCTGTAAAGTCTGTCTTGTATATCCTTAAACATTTTTATCTAATATTCCTTTCATTCCATCCTTACCCTATATATAAGGTGTGGACACATAAAAGCATGTGATGCTATAATTATAAGAATGATATGATCTTACCAAATCATATAATAAGTTGGATTTATTTAGATATTCTATGATGCTTAGTTTAAATGGTGGAAGAATATTCAACATATATGAATTTTTAAATCAAACAAAGAAGGCCTAACTTAGACAAGTTGAAATGCCAATACAACATCCTAAAAGTAACTTGCAACCTAGTGTGGAATAATCTCAAAGCAAAGCATCACACTTTGATAGGGATCTAGTTAGAATAAACAACTAGAATTTCCGTTACTAGTGATTTAAAAATTTAATAGATGTGATAGGGATCTAGTTAGAAATGCCAACACAACATCCTAGAAGTAACTGGTAACCTAGTGTGCAATAATCTCAAAGCAAAGCATCACACTTTGCTAATAACTAGTGATTATGAGAGATTGAAATCTCTTCCTTAATCATAGTATTTCCGTTAATATGCCCCCGCAAGATGGATGCTCCATTGGAGACTCCAATCTTGGATCGTAATGCAAGGAATGAAGCACGAGTCAATGGTTTAGTGAGAATATCTACAAATTGGTCTTTGGAATTCACATGAGAGATTCGTAATGATTCCTCCGTAACTTTTTCACGAACAAAATGGTAGTCCAAGGCTACATGTTTCATACGAGAGTGATAGACGGGAATAACACTGTCACACCCCAACCAACGGCGGAATACGTTGGGGCATGAGGATTGTTCAGATGCTCGTGACAACTAATTAAAGTTACCAATATATAATAAACATGCCACTCGATTAAATATCAAAAATATAGTCTTACAAATCATGGGAAAATCCAACAACCAAATAATCCAAAACATAATAATAAATATTAGTAACTAGTCTTATTAGGTCAACTAGGTCCATATGCAATCCTAAGTGACATCATCAACTTCAAACATTTCCTGCAACATGTATAATATAAAAAGTCAACTACGAGAGTTGGTGAGTAAACATAGGTTTAATATAGAATGTAAGTAAAACAATAGCGATTCATGTGACAAGTGAAATTCATAGATTATGTGTAACATGTTATAAAGGTGTTGTGTAACCAAACCTAGACATTTAGGAAATCAATCACCCATTGAAAATAAGAATACATTTTCAATATAGTGGGTGGGTTGTCGACCAATAGCTATTATTGACCCATAGGCTTCCAAACAATCGTTAATGGTACACAAGCGATTAATGACTAGCGACAAGAGACAAACGAATACAACATATAGATTCAACACGTATTACATTTCAAGAATACACATGCACAACATGGAATCGCATAGTAATGTAGATAGAATAATGATTAAAGATTTTGGAATAAGATACAATGTTGCACCCCAAATAATGAAAACGAAAACGGGGATATGATTACTCACCTGATAAGCAAGTCAAGTAGCGAGAGAAAACAATGAACGCGAGGAAAAGCTAACCCTGCTGAAAACCTAAAGAATTCGAAGAATCGACAATTGTAACGACCGATACGATTACCCAAGATTAATTGGAGATTTATTATTATTTATGTTAAGAATATTTTATTTAATAGTTATTGTTACTAAAAGACCCTTTTATGATCGTAAATGCCACGTTTGATAGTTATGTAAAGTTTAGGGTTAAAATTGTAATTTCTCAAACTTAGGGGTTAATTATGTTAATTCAACAAAGTATTAAAAATATAATTTTCCAGAATTTAGGGTTTATTATATAATCACTAAAACATCATAACAATTCTGAAAATTTCATATCTTTAGTAAAATTACAATTTTACCCCTTAAGCTTCAATAATCACATAAATGGCCCAAAGGTTGTAATATTTTACGACGGTCATATTTAGACTTATGAAAACCTTAACATATGTTTATTAACACCCAAGAAGTGGGTTAGTAAGTTTCATTTGCTACAAAATTGTAAGATTAGAAAATTATGTGATAAAACACTTACTTTAACGGGTCAAAATGCATAACTCTTAGGTTTTTGATAAAAATTCAGTTTTGATGGTTTGGATACATCATAATATACTTTAAATATTACTTAGGATAGATTACAACCCTTGGTAAATGGTAATTTTAAATTTTGGTAGTTTTTCCCCAATTAAAGTGTGCGTTTAAGGTTTGACTTTTGATACAGAGGACATTTGGTCAAATCCAACAATGAGATATTGTAAAGCACACAAAAACAAGAAACTTTGATGAAGAAACTTACTCGTGATAGTCAATGGAAGCTGGTCAAATCGGAAGGTCAAACTGCTGGACTTTGACTTTTGAAAACGCAAACGGTTGGACAAAGCACGAAATTGAGGCTTCAAGAAGCTTTAGGTATGTTCATAGGAGCAATATCAAATGGTATTTATAGGGTAGAGGGTCGTTTAGGGTTTGTAGTTGATTAAAAGAAAGTCTTGGAGAGAAAGTTTAAAAAAATTAAGAAAGGAATTGATTAAAATTGATTATGGAAATCAATTTAATCATGGAATTGGGTTGGAGAATAAGTTAGGGGACTTTAGGATCGAAATATAGAAAAAAACCAGACCCAAAACGAGTTAGAAATGAAGATTTGAAGCCAAAAATAGTGTAAAATTTAGCTGTTCGCAATCAGGTCTGATTAGGAATGTATATAAATCAGGAAACCTACTTGTGTGCGTGACTAGTATTACCCACAAGTTTAATACGTGTTTGGATTCGCTTAGTCGCTCAGTTTGACTTAAATAACGAAAACGATCGAATTAACAATTTAAAATGCAATAAATGCGAGACATTCAAACAATTCACGATTAATACATTTAATGACATAATTAAGCATATCCGAATGATAAAAAGAGATAATAAAATGAAATAGAACATGATTCTTCATTGATTATCAATCAGGATTACATGTTCGGGTCGGGTACAATCAAATGGAAAAACCAAAATGTTACACTCTCCCCTACTTTAGGAAATTTCGTCCCGAAATTTGATCTCGAGAAGACTGTGTGAACAGGTGCGGATATTTGGTCTTCATTTGGTCTTCACGTTCCCAGGTAAACTCTGGTCCACGTTTAGACTCCCAACGAACTTTGACAATTGGAATACGACTGCGCTTGAGCTGCTTGATTTCACGATCCATGATTTCCACAGGTTTCTCAACAAAATGCATAGACTCATCGATATGGACATCCTTAAGTGGAATATGGAGATTTTCGTCAGCGAGACATTTACGAAGATTCGACACATGAAACGTGGGATGAACATTAGCGAGCTCAGGTGGAAGCTCTAGTCTATAGGCCACTTTACCGACCTTTTCCAGAATTTTAAATGGACCCACATATCGAGGTGCTAGCTTACCATTTTTACCAAATCGAACGACACCCTTTCAAGGAGACACCTTGAGAAGAACCATGTCGCCAACTTCGAATTCCAGGGGCCTGCGTCATTTATCAGCATAACTTTTCTAACGACTTCTAGCAGCGAGCAAATGATCACGAATCTGAGAAATTTTATCTGTCGTTTCCTGAATCAACTCAGGACCGGTGATTTGAGATTCACCGACCTCGGTCCAACAAATAGGCGAATGACATTTACGACCATAGAGAGCCTCAAACGGAGCCATACCAATGCTCGAATGATAGCTATTATTATAAGAGAACTCGATTAATGGTAAGAATGAACTCCAACTCCCACCATAATCGATGACACACGCTCGGAGCAGATCCTCAAGAGTTTGGATAGTGCGCTCAGACTGACCATCGGTTTGAGGATGATAGGCAGTGCTGATATCCAAATGAGTCCCCAAAATAGATTGGAGAGATTGCCAAAAATGCGACATAAAACGCCCATCGTGGTCGGATATAATACTCAAAGGTGTACCATGGCGACAAACGATCTCATTGACATAGATTTGGGCCAAAACCGCGGCTCCATCGTTTTCATGAATAGGAAGGAAATGAGCAGATTTGGTTAAACGATCAACGATGACCCAAATGGTATCATATCCCTTGGAAGTTTTCGGAAGTTTCGTAACGAAGTCCATTGCGAAGTCCTCCCACTTCCAAACGGGAATTCTCGGCTTCTCGAGTAAGCCGGCGGGTCGCTGGTGCTCGGCCTTAACTTTGGAACAAGTAAGACATTTCGCCACGTAAAGCGCAATGTCTTTCTTCATGCCTAGCCACCAATAGAGCTTGCGGAGATCAAGATACATCTTATCAGAACCAGGATGAATGGAATAACGAGACTTGTGAGCCTCGTTCATGATAAACGCCCGAAGATCGTCTCGGTCGGGAATCCAGAGACGATCCAAGAAATTGATAAGGCCGTCTGATTTGGTCTCGAATTGAAGCTCAGCTCCACAAGATAACTCATTATGCAAATTACCCTCATATACTGACGTGCGTTGAGCCTCAAGGATGCGAGCTTTAAGGTTGGTCATATGATGAGAGCTTTGAAATAGAATAAGCTTGAGATGCTCTTTTCGACTTAGGGCATCGGCCACGACATTTGCTTTCCCAGGATGATAGCGAATCTCGCAGTCGTAGTCGTTTAAGAGTTCAACACAACGTCGCTGACGCATGTTGAGTTCCTTCTGATTAAAGATGTGCTGGAGGCTTTTATGGTCTGTGTAGACTACGCATTCAATGCCATAAAGGTAATGCCTCCAAATTTTCAAGGCAAACACGACCGCACCCAACTCGAGATCGTGAGTTATGTAATTTTTCACATGTGTCTTGAGTTTCCTTGACCCATACGCAATCACCTTTCCTCGTTGCATGAGCACGCAACCGAGGCCTTGATTTGAGGCATCACAATAGAAAACGAAGTCATCATTTCCATCAGGAAGAGTCAAGATAGGAGCATCGCATAATCTCTGTTTGAGAATCTGGAATGCCTCTTCCTGAGTAGGACCCCACTCGAAAGGTTTACCTTTTTGTGTTAAGGCTGTGAGTGGTACTGCGATCTTTGAGAAATTTTCGATGAAGCGCCGATAATAGCCCGCTAACCCAAGAAACGAGCGAACTTCAGTAGGAGTGGTAGGGGTACTCCAATCCTTAACCGCTTGGATCTTGGCAGGGTCGACGTGGATACCTTTGTCGTTGACAATGTGCCCTAAAAATTGAACTTCCTTAAGCCAAAATTCACATTTAGAGATATTGGCATAAAGTTGCTCTTTCTTCAGAAGCTCCAAAATCAGACGCATGTGAGTTTCATGCTCGGATTTTGACTTTGAGTAAATGAGAATATCGTCAATAAAGACGATGACAAATTTATCAAGATATGGTTTACAAAACGCGATTCATGAGATCCATGAACACTGCCGGCGCGTTTGTCAACCCGAAAGGCATAACTATGAACTCAAAATGACCATAGCGAGTGCGAAAAGCAGTTTTATGGATGTCATCATTAGAAACACGAAGTTGGTGATAACCAGAGCGAAGATCGATTTTAGAGAAACAAGTGGCACCTTGGAGTTGGTCAAAAAGATCATCGATTCGAGGCAATGGGTAATGATTCTTGTTAGTGAGTTTAATGAGCTCGCGGTAATCAATGCACATCCTAAACGTACCATCTTTCTTCTTCACGAAAAGGACAGGTGCTCCCCAAGGCGAGGAACTAGGTCGAATGAAACCCTTGTCAGAAAGCTCTTGAAGTTGTTTAGATAACTCCTGCATTTCTGAGGGTGCGAGGCGATAAGGTGACTTCGCAACAGGTATGGCGCCAGGGATAAGGTCGATGCGGAAATCAACTTGGCGAACGGGAGGAAGACCCGTTATGTCATCAGGAAAAACTTCTGGGAAGTCTCGAACAATCAGGATGTCTTCTATTCTTTTTTCCTTTTTTCGAACATCCACAATATTGGCCAAAAACGCCACATAAGCCTTGCGCAAGTACTTTTGGGCTTTAGTGCAAGACATGAGTCTTAGCCCACTTGACGGTTTATCACCATGAATAACGAGGAATTGACCATCCGAACGCGGAATACGAACGATTTTATCGAAACAAACAAGCTCAGCGTGGTGTTGTGATAACCAATCCATGCCAATAATTACGTCAAAGCTACCAAGTTGCATAGGAATGAGGTCGATAGGGAAAAGATGCTCGTTAAAATTTAAGGTGCAATCACGAATGACAGAGTCTAGGGCGACTGATTTCCCATCCGCCACTTCAACTAAAAAGGGGGACCCAAGTGCTGTTCGAGGGGTAGAAAGCATAGGTTCGAATTCTAATGATACAAAACTCCTATCGGCACCAGAATCATATAATATAAGAGCGTAATGATTATTTATTAAATTCGTACCATTGACCACCTCCTGGTTCGCCTGAGCTTGGTTGGCATTGACATTAAAAACTCGAGCAGGCGCACCACGATTAGCAATGGTATTGACATTGGTAGGAGCATTGGTGGTCGCAAGTCTGGGATAAGCATTGCGAAGATGGCCAGGATCTCCACAATGATAGTAGGCTCGAACTTGAACTTGAACATTCGGTCCCTGAGTGATTAATGGTTGAGCAGGATATTGAACCATTGGCTGAGCTTGAGCAAACATGGGTTGAACAGGTAATTGAGCTTGGACCCGCGCAGGCTGGCGACATGTATTCTGAAGACTACTCAAATGAACAAAAACGAGTAAAAACACACAATTTGAACGTAAAGCATGGTGTTTTAGACGAGATTTTTGAGAAACGAAGATGAAAAATGAGCTTTGTGACACACGAATTGAATCAAATCGAACTAAACTTAACCAGATAGCTCTGATACCACTTGTAAACGCTGGAGCGTGTGGATCGGTTCAGTTCGACATCAATCACGTGAATGATAACAAGAACAACGGTGTAAATAAATGACTCAATCTCTCATTAACGAATATCACAGTTACAAGAGACTCAGAGTACAAAACACACTAGTTCTCACACACAAGCTCTCTAAAAAACTAGTAAATTACAAGACAAACAACCTATTTATAAGCTGCCAAAACACGACCTCCGAACCTGGTGTTCGGCCTGAGTTCGGAGCCACCGAACCTTGGGTTCGGCTAAGGTTCGGCCAACACAAAACTAGGTTGAAACTTTTGTCTTCAAAACTCTATCTGATCCAGCCCGTTGCCACATATCATGTACCAACATAAGTATCCCGAGCTTAGAATATAGTAAAAATATATCCTAATATGATTTATAAGGTGAAATGATAAGTATTGTAAAGTTTGAGGGGCTAAAATGTAATTTAGCAATTAATAAAGAAAATATATATAAATATATATGTATAACTAAATATTATCGAATGAATCCCGAGCCTTAAAAACCTTATAAAATGTTAGAAATATGTCCTACAATGATTTGGTGCATAAAATGATAAAGGGATAGAAGTTCTGGGGGTAAAAGTGCAATTAAAACCAAGTTAAGGGGATAATAGTGTAAAAAAATGAAATCTGGCCGGATAACCAGTGGCTCGCGTATCGCGAGCCACCTCCCTGATCTTGGCGCGATACGCGACGAACAGCAGCAGCGCAGAAAGCGACCAGCAGCTCGTTTTTACGACTTGGAGAACAAGTTCTTGACCAATTGACCTCCGTACGTGTCATTTTTGCACCCTTAAAAACCCTAAACCGTTCCAGAAACTTCGCGACTGAAATTAGGCCAAACGACGAGGAGTTTTGAAGCCATCTTCTGCAGTTCTACATATTTTGGTTAACCGAAGGATTCTGTCGGAGTTTAACGAGTAAAGAGATAAGGTGAGTTCTGCGAGCCCACTTTTAAATGTTTTAAACGCTTTAATGTTTTCGGGCTGATATACATACAATGTTCAACTATTGAGTTAAATGCTTTTATCTTAATTGATAAATTGATGAACTGTTTATTGTAATACGTGTTATGATATGAAGGTGCTTATGAATCATTATACGTGATAGTATTGTATATGAAATGATGATAATAGAATAATGCATATGAAATGATTATTAGAGTTATGTGCTATATTTGCTTTGAAACTAGGTATCCAAATGATAAGGGTTTGTTAATAAACGTACAAGTGAGAATGTATGATTATATGAGAACAGGTGATGCATTTTCTATATTATTATGTGGTGGATACGCCGCTGGTACATCCTGTATACAAGCATGGTAGTATAGTTACCTGGTATATCGAAAGTGTGGAGGATACGCCGCTGGTACATCCTGTATACATACACCTAGGTAAATTGGGGGATGTTCAGTTGTTGCAGTATATGAGTACATTATCATGTTTATTAGCACATGTGAGTCACCTGGATATCTAACTAGGGGCGGGTAGTAGTACTGTGGTGGTTAAGGAGATGTTCGATAGAATGGAACGTCTAAAGAGTTAAGGTTACGTGAACAGAGGTCGATACTGAGGTTGGGGGCTTCCAGACGAAGTCACCTGAGCGGTATTCGAAACTGGAAGAACAGAATGTAGGACGGTTGTCGTTGCTGAGTTGGGGGCTTCCAGATGAAGTCACCTGAGCAGTATTCGAGACCGGGAAGGTATAGATGAAATGGATCGGTTGTCGGTACTGAGGTTGGGGGCTTCCGATAAAGTCACCTGAGCAGTATTCGAGACCAGAAGGTATAGAGGTGTATGGAATTCAGGTCGTAAGAGTTGAAGGTTATTAAAGTAGATGTTTTCTAGAGAAACGTGTATGATTATGATGTTATGTTATGTATGACTTGTTATGTGTTATACTTGATAAATGTTGTAAAAGGATTTTGCAGGTTCAAAGGTTTTAACCTCACAATCAAGGTAACGTTTTTAAAATGTAGAACTCACCAGCGTAAGCTGACCTTTTCCCAAAACCATATGTATGTCAGGTTTAGATGAGACGTCTGGGAGCAAGGGTGGAGCCCTCGTGATAAGAGAATGATCGGGCAAGCTATAGAGGAAGCTGATGAACATGCTGGCTAGTTGCAGATAAATAAAGACGGATATAGTTAGTCGCTATATAAATAGATTGTAAATTATCTCAGTTACTTTACGTACTTGACTTTATAATAAATAAAAGTTTTAAATTTTCCGCTGCTTATCTCTGTTGTACCACGTGTTCATGAGTAAATCCGATGAGTGACCCCTCCTGGTGCCAAGTCTGGGAGTGGGCGTCATAAGTTGGTATCAGAGCCTTGGTTTAAGAGATTTAGGTACAAGCGCGGTATCTAAACTTAAACTAGGACTCTAGGTAGAGTAAGTTGAGATAGGAATGTAGATGCCAGCCAGGATAGCTTGTGCCCGTAAGGACGAATATGCATAAGGAACATAATAGATGGGACTTGCGGTATGCGTATATGGAAAATACACGATTGCAATTAGCTACTGCAATTTGGTATTTTCTATATAAACAAATCATAAGTACTAATGTTGTGTTGCCAAGTGCAAAGAGAAGAAGAACGTTTAGAAATATAATTTAGGAATCAGTTCGAGTTGATGATGAAGGTAGAGAGGGAGATGTGGACATTAAGGAGTTGTGTGCTAAAAGTAACTGAGTTTTGAACGCATCATAAATATATAATTGTATCGGATCCTGCACGTATATACTTATCATGAATTCAAAATTTAGAGACTTTATGTCACACAAATTCTGAAATGTCATCCATCTTAATTTAGGATATGGAAATGGCTGCAAGTGGCGATCATGCGAATGCGGAACCAGAAAACAACGCCGGAGCAAATACGTTCACTAACGAGCAGAGAGCGGCTATGGCAGCAGAGATGACACGCTTAATACAAGCAACATTACCTGATATATTAGTTCACCTTCAAGGAGCAGCGAGAGCTGGAGCTGGTGGAGCTGGTGCTGGAAGAGCAGGCGGTGGAACTGCAGGAAGAGGTGCCGGAACTTCACAACCTAGAATAGGATGTTCGTTTAAATCATTTAGCGGTTGCAGACCTCCTTTGTTCGACGGAAATCAGGATGCGTTAGCTACATTCCAATGGATTCATGAGATGGAAGCGGTCATAGATATTAGTGAGTGTAGTGAGAACCAAGCCGTGAAGTATGCTGCCCACTCGTTTGTCTCAGAAGCACTGCACTGGTGGGGGATGATCAAACAGACTGAAGAAGAAGGAGTCATTACTGCAATGAAGTGGAACGATCTGAAGAGGTTAGTTTTAGAAGATTTCTGCCCTAAAGGTGAGCTGGAGCAACTGGAGAGGAGTTTTCTGACGTTAGAAGCTGGGAACATGACGCACCGGGAATACACTTCAAAGTTCAACGCGATGGCGAGACTGATACCTACCTTAGTCACTCCTGAAGCTGAAAGGGTGAAACGTTACGTGCAGGGATTTCCGAGTAGAGTTAGGGTGTTGATCAAGGCGACTGAACCAAAGACATTTAAGGCAACGGTGAATTTGAGTTCCAATCTTTACAACGAGATGTTCGGCGCAAACGGCAGACCGGAAGGAGCAAAGAGGAAGGAGTCGGAGTCAGAAGCAATTTCAAGGAAGGACAACGGGAGTCACCAGAAGAAGTTGAAGAATAATCGAAAGACGACAAGCCGAGGTGCCAAAAATGCAAAAAGAATCATTTCGGAGAATGTAGGTCGGGAACATCTAGGTGTTATACATGCGGGAAGGAAGGTCACTTCTCGGGCAATTGCCCAGAACGTAAGAAGTGTTACGAATGCGGGGAAGCGGGACACCTTAGGATGAACTGTCCTAAGTTGGTGTTGAATCCTACCCCACTTCGATCCGTCCCGGGGAATACTACGGGTCCAAGAACGGCTCCTGCAAGGGCCTATGGTATGTTAGAAATGATAGAAGGAGATCCTCAGACCTCGTCAGGTAATTCGAGTAGTTAGAAATCATAGTTGATCATTATTCGTTTGCTTTAGTACGTTATGTGTGCCATTGCTTGCTACAGTATGCTTAGATATTAGAACCATTAAAACTTATGTTCTAGGAGTTAAATTACTTAACGGACAAGTAGCCGAAAATGTGAAAGCATTATCAAGGATCCCGTAAACAAGCTACCGTAGACAGCTTAGGGTTACGTTTTCCTTAGGATAAATGCAAAGACGCGAAAGTAAATGTTACCGAGTTATAAAATGAGTTATGAATGGTTATGTTATGCGGATGAATGGCAAAATTGGAAATGAATGTTTAAGATGGGAATGGAACAGGTTTCGAGGACGAAACCCTGTTTAAGGGGGGTAGAGTTGTAACACCCCAAAATTCACAGATACATGATATACATAGTAAATACGTGTTTATATTATAAATACGTGAGCTTAATTGATAAATGTGGTAAGACTATGCTTTAGATAAGTTGCATGTGTTAGAAATACGTGTTTGATAGTCAAACTGATGAAATGTGCATAAACGGATGTTTTAAATGCTAACGAAGGTAAAGTATGAGATGGATATATGTTTATATGAATAACATAATGAGACATGTGTGAATTGATGGATATATACGTATGAATACGTGTGTTAATAGTTAACGGGAAAGTAAAAGGACTAAAAATGTAATTATTGTAAATTTATAAACGTATACGGATATTATACGTATCTATGATTATTATAAGTTGAAAACGCTGGAGCGTGTGGATCGGTTCAGTTCGACATCAATCACGTGAATGATAACAAGAACAACGGTGTAAATAAACGACTCAATCTCTCATTAACGAATATCACAGTTACAAGAGACTCAGAGTACAAAACACACTAGTTCTCACACACAAGCTCTCTCAAAAACTAGTAAATTACAAGACAAACAACCTATTTATAAGCTGCCAAAACACGACCTCCGAACCTGGTGTTCGGCCAGAGTTCGGAGCCACCGAACCTTGGGTTCGGCTAAGGTTCGGCCAACACAAAACTAGGTTGAAACTTTTGTCTTCAAAACTCTATCTGATCCAGCCCGTTGCCACATATCATGTACCAACATAAGTATCCCGAGGCTTAGAATATAGTAAAAATATATCCTAATATGATTTATAAGGTGAAATGATAAGTATTGTAAAGTTTGAGGGGCTAAAATGTAATTTAGCAATTAATAAAGAAAATATATATAAATATATATGTATAACTAAATATTATCGAATGAATCCCGAGCCTTAAAAACCTTATAAAATGTTAGAAATATGTCCTACAATGATTTGGTGCATAAAATGATAAAGGGATAGAAGTTCAGGGGGTAAAAGTACAATTAAAACCAAGTTAAGGGGCAAATAGTGTAAAAAAATGAAATCTGGCCGGATAACCAGTGGCTCGCGTATCGCGAGCCACCTCCCTGATCTTGGCGCGATACGCGACGAACAGCAGCAGCGCAGAAAGCGACCAGCAGCTCGTTTTTACGACTTGGAGAACAAGTTCTTGACCAATTGACCTCCGTACATGTCATTTTTGCACCCTTAGTCACCATACTACGTGTAGGAAACATATTGCGCACCAAATGCTATAAATTGAAGCCTCGATTCATCATAATTCTGCACCAATTCACCATTTTTCTCCCTTAAAAACCCTAAACCGTTCCAGAAACTTCGCGACTGAAATTAGGCCAAACGACGAGGAGTTTTGAAGCCATCTTCTGCAGTTCTACATATTTTGGTTAACCGAAGGATTCTGTCGGAGTTTAACGAGTAAAGAGATAAGGTGAGTTCTGCGAGCCCACTTTTAAATGTTTTAAACGCTTTAATGTTTTCGGGCTGATATACATACAATGTTCAACTATTGAGTTAAATGCTTTTATCTTAATTGATAAATTGATGAACTGTTTATTGTAATACGTGTTATGATATGAAGGTGCTTATGAATCATTATACGTGATAGTATTGTATATGAAATGATGATAATAGAATAATGCATATGAAATGATTATTAGAGTTATGTGCTATATTTGCTTTGAAACTAGGTATCCAAATGATAAGGGTTTGTTAATAAACGTACAAGTGAGAATGTATGATTATATGAGAACAGGTGATGCATTTTCTATATTATTATGTGGTGGATACGCCGCTGGTACATCCTGTATACAAGCATGGTAGTATAGTTACCCGGTATATCGAAAGTGTGGAGGATACGCCGCTGGTACATCCTGTATACATACACCTAGGTAAATTGGGGGATGTTCAGTTGTTGCAGTATATGAGTACATTATCATGTTTATTAGCACACGTGAGTCACCTGGATATCTAACTAGGGGCGGGTAGTAGTACTGTGGTGGTTAAGGAGATGTTCGATAGAATGGAACGTCTAAAGAGTTAAGGTTACGTGAACAGAGGTCGATACTGAGGTTGGGGGCTTCCAGACGAAGTCACCTGAGCGGTATTCGAAACTGGAAGAACAGAATGTAGGACGGTTGTCGTTGCTGAGGTTGGGGGCTTCCAGATGAAGTCACCTGAGCAGTATTCGAGACCGGGAAGGTATAGATGAAATGCAACGGTTGTCGGTACTGAGGTTGGGGGCTTCCGATAAAGTCACCTGAGCAGTATTCGAGACCAGAAGGTATAGAGGTGTATGGAATTCAGGTCGTAAGAGTTGAAGGTTATTAAAGTAGATGTTTTCTAGAGAAACGTGTATGATTATGATGTTATGTTATGTATGACTTGTTATGTGTTATACTTGATAAATGTTGTAAAAGGATTTTGCAGGTTCAAAGGTTTTAACCTCACAATCAAGGTAACGTTTTTAAAATGTAGAACTCACCAGCGTAAGCTGACCTTTTCCCAAAACCATATGTATGTCAGGTTTAGATGAGACGTCTGGGAGCAAGGGCGGAGCCCTCGTGATAAGAGAATGATCGGGCAAGCTATAGAGGAAGCTGATGAACATGCTGGCTAGTTGCAGATAAATAAAGACGGATATAGTTAGTCGCTATATAAATAGATTGTAAATTATCTCAGTTACTTTACGTACTTGGCTTTATAATAAATAAAAGTTTTAAATTTTCCGCTGCTTATCTCTGTTGTACCACGTGTTCATGAGTAAATCCGATGAGTGACCCCTCCTGGTGCCAAGTCTGGGAGTGGGCGTCATACGCTGTTGATGAAAGTGTCTTCCATCCCTTCAAACCAATGAATCAGGCCAATGGGGCCTTCAGTGCCAGAGAACTTGGGTGGGTTGCAGGAGTTGAAGTATTTGAAGGAGCAAGTAGGGTTTGGAGTAGCTTGATTGATGAGGTTTGGAGTAACAACAGCTTGGTTAACAGGGTTGGCGTTCAGGTTTTTTTGGATTTGGACCATCATGTTCGGAATGACTGTCGCCATTTGCTTGGCGATCATGGCGGCCATTCTGCGACCAGAGTTGCCTTTACGTTGACCGACGGGCTTGGGAGGCATTCTGGAGAGAAATGAAAAGAAAGATGTTCGTGAGATAAAATATGAGCCATGATTGATAATCAATTTAGTATACGAGGGAGCATTAGTGTAAATAATGTGAAATTGATGATCATGAAGTGATGAACATAGAGCATTGAAAATCATTGATAAACATAGAAAATGCATTAATATGTGAAACACGAAATCATGTTGACATAGATAAAACATAATGGAATGGCCCTCGTGACCCGATTGGGAAACTACAGCCGTGACTAATCAGAGTTATTTGGTGGTTTCTAGCAGACATGCTTTGGCCTAATAGGTTCAAACACTCTCATCAGGGCGTCCCAGGCAGGCGTCCAGGTCCGTCGGTTGATTCGAATTTATACGCAACACCTGCCTGATGGAGACCCCAAATCACGGCGTTTTCCCCCTTCCAGTTACTACATGTCTTATTGCTACAAACCTAACCCCGGCGAGAATACAAAATCAAAGAAATTGAATTCCAATATGGCACGTAAGGCACCATTACTAGGGAAATAGGCTAGGAAGCCTCGAGTGTTAGTGCAT
Organism: Deinandra increscens subsp. villosa; assembly: GCA_039602395.1. Taxonomy (NCBI): domain Eukaryota; kingdom Viridiplantae; phylum Streptophyta; class Magnoliopsida; order Asterales; family Asteraceae; genus Deinandra; species Deinandra increscens. Next base: position 48,786 of record JBCNJP010004031.1, read on the forward strand.
AAGTGTGTGTTGTGTGTGAGGGATATCGTGAGTTTGAGAAGGCATGTCTAGGAAGCATCTATGAACAAATAGCAAAGTAAGGCATTCTAACATGAGCTAATCATGTGGGACACCTAAGGTATAGTCTAGGTTATCCATTTCTAATAACCTAAATCCCTATAGCCAAGGCTCTGATACCAATCTGTCACACCCCAACCAACGGCGGAATACGTTGGGGTATGAGGATTGTTCAGATGCTCGTGACAACCAATTAAAGTTACCAATATATAATAAACATGCCACTCGCTTAAATATCAAAAATATAGTCTTACAAATCATGGGAAAATCCAACAACCAAATAATCCAAAACATAATAATAAATATTAGTAACTAGTCTTATTAGGTCAACTAGGTCCATATGCAATCCTAAGTGACATCATCAACTTCAAGCATTTCCTGCAACATGTATAATATAAAAAGTCAACTACGAGAGTTGGTGAGTAAACATAGGTTTAATATAGAATGTAAGTAAAACAATAGCGATTCATGTGACAAGTGAAATTCATAGATTATGTGTAACATGTTATAAAGGTGTTGTGTAACCAAACCTAGACATTTAGGAAATCAATCACCCATTGAAAATAAGAATACATTTTCAATATAGTGGGTGGGTTGTCGACCAATAGCTATTATTGACCCATAGGCTTCCAAACAATCGTTAATGGTACACAAGCGATTAATGACTAGCGACAAGCGACAAACGAATACAACATATAGATTCAACACGTATTACATTTCAAGAATACACATGCACAACATGGAATCGCATAGTAATGTAGATAGAATAATGATTAAAGATTTTGGAATAAGATACAATGTTGCACCCCAAATAATGAAAACGAAAACGGGGCTATGATTACTCACCTGATAAGCAAGTCAAGTAGCGAGAGAAAACAACGAACGCGAGGAAAAGCTAACCCTGCTGAAAACCTAAAGATTTGAAGAATCGACAATTGTAACGACCGATACGATTACCCAAGATTAATTGGAGATTTATTATTATTTATGTTAAGAATATTTTATTTAATAGTTATTGTTACTAAAAGACCCTTTTATGATCGTAAATGCCACGTTTGATAGTTATGTAAAGTTTAGGGTTAAAATTGTAATTTCTCAAACTTAGGGGTTAATTATGTTAGTTCAACAAAGTATTAAAAATATAATTTTCCAGAATTTAGGGTTTATTATATAATCACTAAAACATCATAACAATTCTGAAAATTTCATATCTTTAGTAAAATTACAATTTTACCCCATAAGCTTCAATAATCACATAAATGGCCCAAAGGTTGTAATATTTTACGACGGTCATATTTAAACTTATGAAAACCTTAACATATGTTTATTAACACCCAAGAAGTGGGTTAGTAAGTTTCATTTGCTACAAAATTGTAAGATTAGAAAATTATGTGATAAAACACTTACTTTAACGGGTCAAAATGCATAACTCTTAGGTTTTTGATAAAAATTCAGTTTTGATGGTTTGGATACATCATAATATACTTTAAATATTACTTAGGATAGATTACAACCCTTGGTAAATGGTAATTTTGAATTTTGGTAGTTTTTCCCCAATTAAAGTGTGCGTTTAAGGTTTGACTTTTGATACAGAGGACATTTTGTCAAATCCAACAATGAGGTATTGTAAAGCACACAAAAACAAGAAACTTTGATGAAGAAACTTACTCGTGAAAGTCAATGGAAGCTGGTCAAATCGGAAGGTCAAACTGCTGGACTTTGACTTTTGAAAACGCAAACGGTTGGACAAAGCACGAAATTAAGGCTTCAAGAAGCTTTAGGTATGTTCATAGGAGCAATATCAACTGGTATTTATAGGGTAGAGGGTCGTTTAGGGTTTGTAGTTGATAAAAAGAAAGTCTTGGAGAGAAAGTTTAAAAAAATTAAGAAAGGAATTGATTAAAATTGATTATGGAAATCAATTTAATCATGGAATTGGGTTGGAGAATAAGTTAGGGGACTTTAGGATCGAAATATAGAAAAAAACCAGACCAAAAACGAGTTAGAAATGAAGATTTGAAGCCAAAAATAGTGTAAAATTGAGCTGTTCGCAATCAGGTCTAATTAGGAATGTATATAAATCAGGAAACCAGTTCTAGATAACAAATTGATTCACAACTCAATGGTTAGGTTGCTGTAACCTGACCCGGAGGTCTGGGGTTCAAATCCTGTAGCCACAACTTTGTTTTTTTTTTCTTTACTATCTTTTATTTTTCTTTTCTTTTTGCTCTAACTTTTTCGTTACATATCGGATGGACTTCAAATTTGAAACGCAACTATAAAATACTTAAATAAACATTGTAAAAATCATAAAATGTGATTTTCGAGATTCGCGGATCGTCCGGTTAATTCCCGAACGCGCACGAAAACCAAGATTTCGTTATTTTCGTTTCGACCTTCGATTTCCACGAAACTTCACACGGACCTACTTGTGTGCGTGACTAGTATTACCCACAAGTTTAATACGTATTTGGATTCGCGTAGTCGCTCAGTTTGACTTAAATAACGAAAACGGTCGAATTAACGATTTAAAATGCAATAAATGCGAGACATTCAAACAATTCACGATTAATAAGCATATCCGAATGATAAAAAGAGATAATAAAATGAAATAGAACATGATTCTTCATTGATTATCAATCAGGATTACATGTTCGGGTCGGGTACAATCAAATGGAAAAACCAAAATGTTACAAACACAGACATAAGTAGCACCGGTATTGTCACAATATAAGTGAGGTGTGTCGTGTGTTGGTACACCAAGTTCACGTAGGAGGCTTTGCACCCAAGAAAGTTCAGCGACGACGTTAGTGAGAGCTTTGTACTCAGCTTCGGTGGAGGAGCGCGATGCCGATTTTTGTTTGGCTGACTTTTAAGAGATGATGTTGGGCCCCATATAAATGATATAAGCTGTGGTTGATCGACCCGCAGTAGTAACCCCATCCTAATCCTAATCAGAGAAAGCACTTAATTTCAGTTGGGACTCTCGATTGAGAAATAGATCATGGTACATAGTGCCTTTGAGATGCAAAGCAGACATTTTAAGGCTTTTCGGTGGGTTTGTTTGGTTGGTACATGAATTGGGAAAGCTTGTTGACCGCGAATGAGATGTCGGGTCGAGTAAAAGCAAGATATTGTAATGAGCTGACAAGTTGTCGATATGTGGTAGGATCCACATCAGAGGTGTTATAGTTGAGAACAAGAGGATGAGATGGGTTAAGTGGTGTGTTGACGGTTTTGGCTCCGTCCATGCCATGACGAGTGAGAATGTCTCGAATGTGAGCATGTCGGGACATGAAGAGACCGGAAGCGAGTGGAGTTGATGTCGACCCAAAGAAAGTGGCTGAGAAGACCAAGGTCCTTGAGGGAGAATTGTTTGGCGAGAGTGGTCACGAAGGAGTTAAGGAAGGATGTGTCATTTCCGGTGAGGATGCAATCATCCACATAGACTAGAAAATAGCATAGTACCTTGCCATGTCGATAGATAAACAACAAAGCGTCGACTAAGGACTTGCAGAATCTGAAGGTTGTGAGGAATAAGGTAAGGGCGGTGTACTAAGCACATGGTGCTTGTTTGAGCCCACATATAGATTTTTTTTTTAACTTGCAAACATGATTAGGGTATTGAGTGTTGGTATACCCGGGTGGTTGAAGCATGTATACCTCTTCATGAAGGGTACTATGAAGAAAGGCATTACTAACGTCTAGTTGATGTAGTGGCCAATTTTGAGACAAAGTTACAAGAGAACGGTTCGAAACGTGACGGGTCTTGTGATCGGACTAACGGTGTCGAAGTAGTCCTTCCGTATTGTTGGAGGAAGCCCTTAGCGATGCGACGGGCATTGTATTTGGTGATTGAACCTTGGTTGTTACGTTTGATTCAAAACACCCATTTACAACCTATGGGTGTGTGAGACATCTTAGGAACAAGTTCCCATGTTTGGTTGTTTAGTAGGACATTGTATTCGACATCCATAGCTTGTCGCCAAAGGGGATCTTTGGATGCTTGAAGGTAGGTGGCAGGTTCATGAGGTTGAGAGAGATGATTTAAAGTGGCGTGATTAACATAATTTGGCCTAAAAAACTTTGGGTTTTGCTTCTTTATGCGTTGTGGACGAGTTGATGAAGCAGCGGGAGGGGTTGGTGGGGTGGCGGAGTCAAAGTGGGAAGTGTTGGTGGCACTGGATGAGGAGTGGAAGGTATTGGAGTGTGGGGTGGTGGGTGAGGAAAGAGACGGGTTAGGGGAGGATGGTGAGCTAAGGAAAGAGGGAGTGGGTGAATGGGCTGGGGTGTTATTATATTTTTTTTGAACATCTGGGGTGTTATTATTTGAGGAGTAAGCAGAGGAATTTGGGCTGGGATGGTTGTCATCAAGAGTGTTGGTGTGAGTGGGATGTTGAAGGGTTATAAAAGTGATGGGTGGAAGGTGAGTTGAGGGGAACTGATTTTGATAAGTGAAGGATGATGAATGGAAGGGTGAAGTGAGGGCAGTGGATTTTGGAGCTATAAACTCTTCCATTGATGTGGGTTGGAGAATTTTGGTGGAGTGGAGTGACATGAGAAGTGTGTGTCAATAAAAACTACATGTCAAGAGTAGTATAATTGATTTGTAGGTGGGTGAAAACATTTCTAAGCGGATTTATCGATGGAGTACCCTAAGAAAATCCAAGTATGGGAGCGGTGTCAAGTTTGCGCTTCGAGTAGGGTCGAATCCATGGATAGCATAGACATCCGAAAGGTTGTAGTTTGGTGTAGTTGGGTGAACGACCATATAGAATTTGATAGTGTGTTTTATTTTCAAGAATGGGTGTTGGGAGACGGTTGATTAAATATACGGCGGTTTGGAAGACATTAGTCCAAAACTTAATTGGAAGATGAGCATAGTGAAGAAGTGCAAGTCCCGCTTCGATGATGTATCGATGGCGTCGTTCGACGACACCATTTTGCTCGGGTGTATGTGGTGGGGTGGTGACAAATATCACATAATATGCATGACCGCCTAGCGACTTTTGGATGGGTCCCAAACATCCGAATAAAGTAGTTGTAATGGTTTAGTGACGGTAAAAAAATAAGAACCGGATGGAAATTTGTGACTTTTATTAATAGCACATGATGGACAATGAAAATTCAAACTAGATAAGGATCTAAAATGAAGTCATAAGTCATTACAAATGTGCTTAAAAATACGGATGGACAAGTGTCTAAGTTTATGATACCAAATTATTGGAGAAGTCACTTAAATTGTGTGGATGCTTGGAGTGATGGAGTGGTTGAAGTAGTAAAGATCATTGATGCCCCCCCCCCCCTTCAAGTGAGAGGCCTCCTCGTTTGCAAGTCTTTCAAAAATATGAAGGAAAAAATTTAACCGAAACGTTGTTAGTCCGACATAATTTAGCAACTGATAGAAGGTTACTTTTTAGTTTTGGAACACAAAGTGTATTAGATAGAGAAAGAGCGCGAGTGGGTGTGTGAATGTTGGCATTGCCAACATGTGATATGGAGAGATTTGTACCATCGCCCCAAAAAGATTTTGTTCGGACTCCCATAATCCAAGACTGAGTGCAATGAGTTTTGGTCTAAAGTTATTTGGTGCGACGCACCATTGTCGACAAGCCATGGTTGATGTCGAGTGGCATTGTAATTGTTGGAGTGCGCCATGTTTACCACTGGTGCATTTGACAGTGGAGTCAGAACATTATGGTCTTTAATAAGTTTTTGAAGCTTCCGGCAGTCACGTCTTTCATGACTTGTAATTTGGCAATAGAAACACAAAAGCATTATGGTTATAAGCACAGTTTGGGGTCTGTGGTGAAGGTCGACTTCCGCGGGAATTAGATGGATAGCGGGAAGGGCGATTGGTGTTCGGGGCTGTTGTTGTGGTGCGCCCTTGGAGGGTTGGCACCGAGTGTAGTAAATTTTATAAATTTTTAATATTTATCAAAAATATATATATAATTAGAGCACTTAATAAAAGTTGTGTGATTTAATAGGGACAAAAAAATCTTTTAATGACTTTAGTAAAACATTTAAGAAACTTGATTATTATTCAATAAAGTTGTCATTTTCTAAATAATATTGTTTGACAAAATAGATTCGTTAAGTTTAATCTCAATAAATAAATATTTAGTGATTGAAAATTAAAATATTCGATTTTGACCCGGGACTAACTAGTTTAATAAATAAATTGTTTTTTTAATATGGATATTTATTTGTTAAAATATCTGTTTGGTATGAGGTAATGTAATGAACGAAGAAATAAAATAGACGAGTGAATTGATTGGTCAAGAGAATGAAATGGATCGTTGTCATTGCATCATCATTTTTTGTTACCATGTGAGAAGGAAATAAATACTTTTTTCGTGTTGTTTGATAGTAAGTAAAAACAAAGTAATAAAATGTAATTTTACCTACATTTCTATTCAAAATTAATTTCTTATACTTATATTTTTTTTTAGTTTTTAACTTTTTATTAATTTATTTTTATAAATTTTTTAATTTTATGTTTTATTTTATTTATTATTTATCTTTCTATTTTTACTTTTATTTTAAATATGATTTTTTTCTGTTTTTATCTTTATTTATTATTTATTTTATAATTTATTTTATTTTTGTTTTAAATTTTCTTTTTATTTGGTTTTATTTTTACAATTTTGTTTGTATTTTTTTAACTTTTTATTCTTAATTTTTTTTGTTTTCATTAAATTTTAAGAAAATATCAAATTGTATAAAAAAATTTATACCATTACTTGAATGAATAAAAAATAACAAATATCATCCTTATGTAATGGTCAATCACATTTCAATGTGCTATCAAACATGTCATTTTTCATTTCGATGTAATGATTCGTCAAACACTACCTAAGGAATTATTTATATTACGGAATCAATATCTGATTCATTTTATGAAATGAAAAATTTAGAATAGTCATCAATTTAACGACACATTTGTAGAACTTATAGAAATTTATCCCATATTCATAGAGAAAAAGATATGAAGTGGTACATATATGGGGGTGTCCCTTATATATTCGGTCCTCTATGGTAAGGGTGTTCATTATTCGAATCGGATTCGAATAACCCGAAATTCAATTCGACCGAATTCGCATAAGGAGTTCGAATTTCTTATTTTGTTTATTCGAATCAAATCCTTATTCGATTCGACTAACTAGTTTGAATACGAACCAATTTCGAATTTAGTTTTTTAAATTTGACTCGATTCGAATAACTTGAATAAGAGTTAAATGCATATATATTTATACGACACTTTATCAAATCTACTGGACTACATATGTGTATGGGCATTAAATAGTACTTTTAGTTCAAAGTCGAATTTCTTTTAACCTATTCTCTATTGATCCATCGAGCAGGTATCGACCGATAGATCAACTCATTTTTTCATTTATTATTTTGAATATCATAGCAGGTCACAACTCATTCCTTTGAATACCTTCGTCGCTCATCACTTTGTCAGTTCATTGCTTTATCTTCATCGACTATTCGATTTCTCCATCGCTTCACCTTAAATGAAGGCTCCATTGAATTATTAAAATACTATTATAAATTAATGTTACTAAGTTAGTTAGACATTTTATGATAAATTATCTTACCCTTAATTGATTTATTCATATAGATTCAAATTCCATTTGAATTCAACAAAGTTTATCCAATTCAAATTCGACTAATTGTATTAGGATTTGAACTGGTTTTTAAAATATTTTAGATTCAAATAATTTAAATAACCTGAATTTGATTCGATGAACACCCCTACTCTAAGGTAAACACAAGTGTATGCCCTAAAGGTGCGAGACACATAATTCGCACTCGTACACATGCATGACATGATAATGAGCGCAATGTGATGCTTTGATAGCGCACTTTGCATTTCGTACACTTGAGAAACGACTTTGTGTTTTTGAATTTTGACGCGAAGTTACTTTGGGTGACACCAACAAGGTTGCTACCAATGTGTAGTCTTTCTTTTGATGACTTAATCCAAAGTGGGTTCCAAGTTACTCCCGAAGTGGCTGGTACTGAGATGTAGGTTATTTTCTATGGATAAAAGTTAC
>JBCNJP010004033.1:0-35350 GCA_039602395.1 Deinandra increscens subsp. villosa
CATCTAAACTCTTTCTAAATCAGCCCAAACATGTCTAAAATGGCCCAATGACCCAATATACCCATAACCCAACTAATTTTCACCTATTCTATCACATAGGCCTTCAAAATAGTCCGCCAAGTGATGATTTAATACACAAGCCACAAATTATTCCCTTACAAACACCATCTTCGTTTGTTGTTTCATTTACCCTCCATCTTTTCATCTCGAACCCTACATTGTTTAGTTTACACGTTAACTGTTGCATGGATGCAATAGTAATTACTTGAATATTTAATACCTGAAGCGTCATCGTCTGTATCAGTTTGTGTTCCATCTTCGTCATTCTCTCCACCTCGTTTTCGTTGTTAGTATTAGACATGCCATTCGCATCACTGTTCGACCTTTTTTTACTCCTAGTGACCTGAACCGGTAACGACGTTTGTAAGTTTTCGTATTATCCTTGGTCATTCTGTTACCGGTTCTTAAAATAACCTTCAACCCGGTATTCCGTGCGGTAACATGTGCTTCAGCCTCTTTCACTGTTTTTTTTTATTGTTCAACTTTTCCTATATCTTTATTCTTTGCTTCCTGATTCGCCATATCCGTTTTTGAAAGTCGTGTGCTTTTCCTTGCTGCTAACAATAACTAGATGGTATAAGAATACCACTGATATGCAAACTATCTTATGTGTTTGTGTTTTTTTATGACTTACCGTATGTTTTGTCCATTGTGTCTTGACTTTGCTGCAAAAAAAAAATGGGAAAAAATATAAAATAAAACAATATTGCACAATGCAATACAAACCAACTTGCTTATAAGTCGCCGATTTATGTCCCGATGCATTGTACATTACAAGTATAATAAAAAACAATGCACTATGCATCATTGTCAACAAAGTATGATACCAGTTTACATACCGATGCATTGTGCATTACAGGCAAAACATAATCACGATATTTTTATTGATGCACCGTGAATTGTCCAGATGTCAGTACATACAAGTATAATACACGTTAATACACTATGAATCATTATAAAGCATAGTATGATACTAGTTTAGATACTGATGCATTGTGCATTACAAGCAAACCATAATCACAAAACTTTTATTTATTCACCATGCAGCATTTGGATGTTATAACATACATCAGCAGATCATCATCTTCAGTCAGAAACATTAGCCTATCAAGAGAAGTTGCGGTTTATTCAACAGCAAAACAGAAGCAGCTGCGGTTTATTTGTTCTATTCGTTTGACCTAATTCCCTGTTCTATCCAAGGATTTAAGTTCAATAATGATGTAAGCATTAGGTTTTCACACGCACAAAGCAAATCAAACGTGTAAGCATTAGGTTTTCACATGCACAAAGCATATCTGGCCACAATTTCTCAACTAACAAAACAGAAACAACCAATTCGCAATCACGCAGCGAGATTCATATCATAACAGAAACGAGAAGTAAAGGAACAATTACATCAATAATGGCGCCGGCTGCCTCCGTTAAGGTAGGTGATATGTCCAGCAAATCGCACCTGCATAAAATTTCGAATCAATCAATCGATGAGAAGGTGAAATCTGGCACATAAACATAGATTAACAGGTGGATTTTGGATGGAGGATTACAAACGGAGCTTGGCGTGAGGTTGTTGAATGGAATCGAATTCTTACCGATTGAAAAGGTGATTCGTGTGAGCGGCAGAGATCGGAGGAAAATAAAACCGTCAATGTTAGATAGATGTTCGCCTGAAAGACGACTCGCCTGAGAATCGTCTGAGTACCGCCGATGATCGCCTGAGAAGCCGCTGCTGTCGCCTGAGAAGTCCGCTGCGAGGGAGAAGTCGCCGAGAAACGTTCGATTGAGAGGATCTAGGGCTCGTAAGTATTTTGTGGTTTTTTGTTTAAGTTTTTAAGTTTTGTAAAATTTGTATTAATTCCAATTTAGCCCCTCTGTGTTTTTTAGATTAAAACAATGTTTTAATTGCACTTTTAGTCCCTCCTCATGTAAAATGTGCTTGTTTTTTAGTTTTCACAATATTATTAGTTTTCTTGTGATCCAACCCCTTAGTTTATATTACTAGGGAAATGTTCCGTGTAGACCCCTTAAATTTTGTAGACCCCGTAGACCCCTATAAAACTCAATAAAAATAAAACTCAGTGTTGTAAATTTGGTTTTTTTTATTACGATAAGCTTTTAAGAACCAAAAAAATAAATAAATAAATTTTAAAAAAACAAAAAACATTAAAATCGAACATTTTAAGACGTTGAGTTTTAAATAATGAGTTTTAAACGCAACACTGAGTTTTATTGAGTTTATTGAGTTTTAAACTCATTGATTTTTAAAACTCATTGTCTTAAAATGTTCAATTTTTAATGTTTTCGTTTTTCTTTTTTTTTAATTGTCTTTTTTTGTTCTTAAAAGCTTATCGCAAATTAAAAAAAAACTAAATTAACAAAACTGAGTTTTATTTTTAGTGAGTTTTAATGAGTTTTATTGAGTTTTATAAGGCGTCTACGGGGTCTACAAAAAATAAGGGGTCTACACGGATCTTTTACCTATATTACTAATCAATATACCAGAACACAACGGTGCATCGGTGATAACAAAAATCATTTTTATTACTATATAATATTAGTACTTATGAAGTTTCATAGCAATGTATACCATAACACAAGTATCTAAAAATAATCAACACTTATTTATAAACAACTAATATCGATTAATTTAACTGGTTCATGCATGACATAATTAAATAATCAATTTATCAGGTAATGAACATATTACAAGGAAGGTGAATAAAACAGCATAACTAATAAACATGTATTAAATTATATATACATTCATCATTTATGTCCCATGAAAATAACTTTAGCTTAAATATATGAAAGAATATGAATGTGAAATAACCCCAAAAAAAATGTTTAGTCCCCTATATCAATCTTTCTTCCTTGGTATGATTTGATTTTGGTCAGAACCTAGTCCGACATTATAACATGAAACATAAAACCAAATTCAAATTGATTTAGTAGTTCTGAATCGTTGTGTGATTTGATTATGCTCTAAATGGTGGTTCATGATGAGAGAACATTTCGTGCTAATAACGTGTTGAATAACAATAGCCCATTAGCAAGTTATCTAAATATGTATAGAGAGAAGAACATATGTAGTTTAAGAGAAAGAGAGAATAAAGATTAGATAGAACTCATATTATTCATATGTAATATGTATTAATCTACATTACATCATATAGCCACTATTTATATGGCTCATGTATTAATACAACATAATCGTCCCATTAGTCTTGTGGGTATGCAATACAAGATTATTAGTAAGATTCTGGCGAATCGTCTGGCTAATGTAACTGAGGAGATCATCAGTCCGGAGCAGTTTTCCTTTATTAAAGGTAGACAAATTTTAGATGGTCCCTTATCCTTGAATGAGATTGTTGATTGGGCTATTTTTAAAAAGAAGAAAACGCTAGTGTTTAAAATTGACTTTGCCAAAGCCTATGACTCAGTTTCATGGGCTTTCTTGGATTCTATGATGAAGTTTATGGGGTTTGGTAGCAAATGGAGAAACTGGATTCGTGTTTGTCTCTCTACATCCAGATCTTCGGTTCTTGTTAACGGTAGTCCTTCTTCTGAATTTAATATCGGAAGAGGTCTCCGACAAGGTGACCCTCTTGCTCCTTTTCTATTTATCCTCGTCATGGAGGGATTGCATGTTTTCATAGAGGATGCGATCGAAGCTAAACTTTTTACAGGTCTGCATATCAATAACCTTGATGTTTCCCATTTCTTCTATGCGGATGATGCGGTTTTTTTAGGGAATTGGTCTGATGAGAACGCCACTAATATTGTGGCGTTGCTCAAAATGTTTCACAAAGTTTCTGGTCTTGATATTAATCTGCTCAAGTCCTCGATTTTTCGTGTTGGGACTAATTTTCAGGAGACTTCTCGTTTGGCTAATTTGGTTGGGTGTAGACCGGGTAAACTTCCTTTTATTTATCTAGGTGTCCCGGTGGGTGCAATTATGAGTCGGGTGGATAATTGGAACATTATTTTGGAGAAATTAAAAAAAAAAGACTAAGTAGATGGAAGTGTAAACTTCCCTCGATTGGTGGGAGATCAACCCTTGTGTCTTTGGTGTTGGGTTCGATTGGTTCCTATTATTTCTCTCTATTTCCTGTTCCTTTGCAGGTAAATAAAGCTCTCGAATCTATTCGTTCTAGATCTTTTTGGGGTTTTGAGGAGGATGAAAAGAAAATCCCTTGGATTAACTGGAATCAAACTCTTGCTAGTAAAGATCATGGAGGCTTGGGTATTGGTAGTTTACTTTCGTTGAACAGGGCTTTGATCTATAAATGGAGATGGCGCTTCTTTACGGGTCCTGATTCTATTTGGATTCGGGTTATTCGTTCTATTCATGGTAATTCTTTATCTGATCATTCTAAATGTTCGTTTCCGAGTACATGGCATCGTATGATGAAATGCTGGGAGATGTGTCATAGAAAAAATCTTATTAATGAGGATGTGTTGAGCAAGTCGATTGGGGCTGGGAATGAAACTTTATTTTGGAAAGATATTTGGATTGGCGGGTTAAGACTTCAAGACCGATATCCTAGACTGTTTGCTCTTTGCGAAGGAAAAAAACAACAATATATCCTTCTTTCGTGATAATGCTGGGTGGAATTGGATGTGGTGAAGACAGATTCGCGACGGGGTTGAGAAATCCCAATTTGATGATCTTTTACAACTGATCGACGGCCTTCAGTTTTCGAATAACTGCGACGAGTGGATCTGGTGCCTAAACGGGGAGTCGGAATTTTCGGTTAGAAGTATTCGAAGATATATGGATAATATTCTTCTCCCGGTTGGTGAATTTGAAACTTCTTGGAACCGTTTGGTTCCTAAAAAAGTAAATATTTTTGTCTGACGCCTCCTCCTTGATAGATTGCCTACTCGTCTTAATCTGTCAAGAAGGGGTCTTGAGATAGAGGATATTCAGTGTCCGATCTGCTGCACTTCTGTGGAGTCCATTCCACATTTTTCGTCTTTTGCAACGAGTTTAAAGTGTCTCTTGATCGCATCATGCGTTGGTTGGAGCTGGACATTGGGACGATTAATAATCCTAGGGACTTGTTGGAGATGATAAGCAACCTGCGAATTACTAATAAGAAGAAAGAGCTGATTGATGCTGTTATCTTCACTCTGTGGTGGTCTATATGGAAAACCAGAAATCTGGCCATATACCATCCTTCAAAAATTAGGAACGGTTGTACTTTTGATCTTGTTATGTTTAATTCGTTTTCGTGGTTTACTGCTAGAAACTCTAAATGCTCCATTAGTTGGAACAATTGGATGGTTAACCCCATCCTCTCCTTGTAATTCTTTGTTTGCTCCTTTGTGAGCTCTTTTTAATTCTATATTGCCATTCCAAAAAAAAAAATTACCACATAATAATAAAAAGGAGTTAGGAATATGGATAGTCACTTAATAATGATTCATAATATAATACATATAAAATATATAATATTACTTTCTAGTAGGATTATCAATTATGCTTGTTTAATGAAGTACAGAATCTTTAAAAGATTATAAAAAGACTTTTTGTTAATATGGGCCCATCGGTACCTTCCTTGTTAATGTAACGAAACAACAAAAATATACCAAGATTTCCTTGTACCACCGACTGATATCATGCCTTGGAATTGACTATTGAGCCCACTTTTCAAACGTTGTTCTCCGCTCGGGGTCCTTTTATAAAACGTATATAGCTCATACGTTGTCCTAATATACAAATTCCAACTAAAATAATTCCGAAGAAATAAAGCGAACTGAAAAATAGAGTATACATTATATTGATGTAATAGCAGTCACATTTATTTTATTTGCTTTTTAACAATGAAAGTATACAATAAACATGTTAGGATAAAGCATTCTACTTCTTTTATGCTGAAATATTGCATGTCATTCGTATTCATAAGGATTTGATATTCTTTTTTATTATATATTATTTTTACTAAATTAGTAACTCGTGTATTATACGGGTTAAATAAAGATTTCAAATATTAGATAACTATAAAAAAATTAATAAGAGAATTGAAAATTATAATTGATATAATTTTTTATCATTTTTGTAAAGTTTGACATGATTGAATTTTCGTTAGTTATAAATAAAAACTAATTCAAAATTTTGGTTTTTAAATTTGGTAGTTTGACATTATTATATTTAATATTTAAGGTATGTATTAAGATTGATTGTGGTGATACCAAATGAAAAAATCATAGATGGACACCCTAGAAAGAAATCATGTGGTATCGGAGTTAGTGCTTTATTAGATGTGAAGATATTTAACTGCATTCCGTAGGTAAAATTTTTATGAACTATTATTTAGATGGACCACTAGCTAGAGATATAGCTAAATTAAGATATATATCCAAATGTATGAAACATGGTTTGAGCATGTCACATTTAATAAAGAACAAGATTTTGTAACCCGTGAATTGCGGGATAACATCATTTTTTTAACGACAAATTTGGATCACTGACGGGGGTATTACCCATCCACCCGATCATCTTCAATCTTTATCAGGAGGAAACTCACCATAGGTGAGAAACCCCCTGGCCCAGCTTGTAACCCCCATTTATTTATTTTTTGTTACAAGTGGGACTTAAACCCAAGACCTCCCATTTATAATGTCTTGGGTACCTCCCCCTAACCAATTGGGCTAGGGATCATTGGTAATCGCGGGATAACATTAGTACACAAAACAATTAAATTGCTATAGCGCTACATAAAGAAGATGAAATATAAAACAATAACAACCCAAACAGTGCAGTTGCATTGCTATAACACCATGTACAGAAAACATAGATAAAAAAGTTGTGTAACGCACGACGCTAAAATTAGAAAAATAAATTCGTAAAGTATTGAGACTCCTACATAAAAGTTAAGTTAATACAGCTATACTCGTTACAGCACAATCGTATGTGCTAACTCCATGCGCTTGTGAAAATAATATAAAAAAATAGAAAAACATTGTTATAACTATACATGGGAAAATTTGAAATGGAAAATTTGAAATAGGATAGATTTTGTAACAACGTTAAAATCCAAAACTAAACGCTAAAAACATTTAGCCTAAAAGTATTTAGCCTAAGATGTAAATTAAAGTTTTGGTACACGATTCTAAAAAATATTGCAGTAAGATAGACAAAGAAAAATATATATTAACATGCTAAAGACAAGAAATAAATAAATTGCTAAAGACAAACAAGTAAAAGAAACAATAACAATATTTATATAATAGCACGTGACAATATCAAATGATCACATGTGACAACCATTAAATGATGACACATGACATTAGCTAACCAATAACACCAAGATACTATTTGTAAACTGAATATAACTATAACAAGATGGTGATCTGTTCGTGCTTCGCGGTGGGCCACCCATTTTCTGAAACACCGTAGTCAAAGTCAAAAACTCTAAAAGTGATTTAAAAGTTGACCACTTGCGTTTAAGTTTGAAAAAAAATACCGCATGTACATGACACGCAGCCTAACACCCATTTTTCAAAACGTTGTGAGCAAAGTCAAAAACTCTAAAAGTGGTCTAAAAGTGACCACCTGCGCTTAAGTCAGAAAAAATATCACATGTACATAACACGTGGCGTAACACGTAACCACGTTTTGCAAAAACATTGGCCTAACACGTAGCCACGTATCGCCATACGTGACCTAACACATGACCACATGTCGCAAAAGCATTGGCCTACATATGACACGTGGCCTAACACGTGTCACCACATGGCCTAACACCCACGTGTCAGGCCACGTAGTGACCTATAAAATTTTTAAAAGCCACTATGACACGTGCCAATCTATTATAGATTGAACATGACACGTGTCATATTATTAGTGGTGAAACATGACACTAACATGACACGTGTCATGTTCCTATTAATGGGGATATGAATAGTGCTTTATGAGTCTATGACCACCAATTACCATTGTAATATATATAAATAGATACACTTTGAATAGTTTACGTGTAAATGGTCACAATAAGTCAATACAATGATTATACTTGAATAATTGAAGCTAAATGAATATAAAGTTGTTCTTAATGATGCATCTTATTAGTTATGGGCTAGTAGCCTGGTGCTTGGTGTTTATCGTTTCAAAAGATAATGAGAGTTTGAAATTTTTAGGGAAATTGGATTTTAATAATCTCAAGTTTCATGTATTGGACGAGATTAATCCCACTTTTCGAAACTGCTCTCACCGAGCCAAAGTTTCAAACTATTTTCTCTCTTCAATCCCAAACTAACGGAAGACTAACCCCGTCAGTTCTTTTATGAAAATTAGATTTAAATAATCCCAAGTTTTCATCAAGTGACCGTCAATAATCCCAACTTTCATAAAAAAATAATCTCAAATAATCCCAAGTTTCATCAATTGGCTGACAATAATCTCAAGTTTCAAAAAAAACTAACAGTGTTAAGTTTTCCGTTAGTCTTCCGTTAGTTTGGGATTGATGGGAAAAATAGTTTGAAACTTGGGCTCGGTTAGAGCAATTTCGAAAGGTAAGATTAATACCGTCCAATACATGAAACTTGAGATTATTAAAATTCAATTTCCGAAATTCTTATAAGTATATAAGATTCGATGGTTTATGATATAATAAAATTATTATTTTGAAAACTCTAGTTTATTAATAACTATAACTATATATTAATAACTATAAAAGTGGAAAGTGATAGGCACTATATGATGATAATATCACACCATAAAACTCTAACGTGCAACTTGTTTTGGCTTTCCTCATCCAAAACTTGGACTATAACATTCCCGGCCATGAGTCTATAGTTACACTACAAGAGAGTAAGCATGGTGTGACCAAATTTTATTGGGCTATGTTTAGGACATGCTATCGCTATATGTTTACCTATATTGATGACATGTCATCGGTATATATAGGTTAAATATCTTTTATTTTCTATATTTACTAACTTTGAAAAGAAATGCAGAAAAAATAATTTATCTTCTAATAACGACATGCGTGGGGATTCATTTTATGAGTGATGGACTATTTTTCAACGATCCAGCCATAGCTAAGGTGTGGATGTATCGTTGGACATGACTAAGCCAATAAAATTTCTGAATTGACTATGTCGTCGCTATATAGCTCAAAACTCCTTTCGTCTTCACAACAAAACCATTTTCTTATTAGCGTTAAAACAATTAAAATGGGAACTCCGCTTTAATTAAAAAAAACATTTACTAATTAGAGCTTATTAGTGATACCAACTTTTATAATAAATAATCACATTTGTAGGAAAACCGTTCGTAAATTTAAATAAAATAAATACTTTTATTTTGTATGATTACAACAAAACAAATGAAACTAATCTATTACAATACAAGTGAAAGAAAATGGATCTACTCCTATTACAATTACAAGGAAATGAATTACGTTACAAGGAAATAAAGAATTACAATACAATGAAATGAATATAATTACACAGAAAAGAAATTACAAGACAAATGAAATAAAATGATATGGATTTGAATGAAGAGAAATTAAAGACAGAGAGTTTGAGAAAAGGTTTTAAATAATGAAATACTTAATTAAAAGTTAAGAAAATTATATGAGAAAGTCTTTTGATATTAGTTTAAGAAAAACGAGAAAGGTTCCAAGGAACCTTGGCGAAGGATTCGGGTCAAAACCCGGGTCCCTTAAAACAAATTCCGGGTCTACCAAAGATCCGTTTTGTTTCCCAGGGTACAATCGCCTAAACCGTATTGTACGGCCGGGATAACTCTAAGCTTGAAGTTACCTTGAAGCTTGAAGAGCAGGAACGATGAAGAAGATGAGAGAAAATATGGACGTGAGGCAGAGAGAAAGAATTCTTGTGAATTCTGGTGTGTATAGCCTCAACTAATGAGGGTGTATATATAGTGGTGGGAATGACTTGTTGAGCACACAAAAATAATTCGTAGTCAAACTTTGCATTAAACGTCTTTAATGCAAATTGATTTCTAATTAACGCGGAATTACCTTATTTAGCTCAAAACGCGTTTACAGCTGTCAATCCGGAGGAATCTCCGCGTAACAGCTGTTTCCGGAAGAACTGATCTTCCGCTTGAACTTCAAGCTCCTTTTCAGCTGAGCTTCAAGTTCAAGCTCCTTTTCCAACTGAGCTTCAAGTTCAAGCTCCTTTTTCCATTTGAACTTCAAGCTGGAATTTTTTCCGGTTGAACCCAGTTCCGCTTGATCTATCTGCCCAGACCACACAGGTCCGCTTGGAATTCAACCGGAACACCTTCCGGTTGAACCCAAAAACAATAAGGCGGCTCTCAAGCGGCTCGCGGCGATGCGAGCGTGCGAAGTGCAAAGTGCGCCATCAAAGCGCCACATTGCGCCTCATACGCCCACGCCACGCGCGCGTGCGTGTGCGAGTGCGAGTGCGAGTTAGGGGTTCGCACCCCTCAGGGTCCAAGTGTCACACCCCCAAAATACCACTAACGGAGTTTATACCGTTAAGGGGCGCGACTAGACCAGGATCCACAACCACAGTTACAAATACTAAACGAATCAGGGTTAGTTCAAACACAAATTATAAATCAAAGTTTCAAACACAACGCAGCGGAATAAAATATTGTCTTAGCACTAACCACGTGCTTTACATAAACATTGTTTTAAATTCCCAATTTAGTTTAAATCAAAACAAAGGTCTTCAAGTGCCATGCCAACCCGCTCCGGATACTCCTTAGCGATCTGCAAAAGTTTAAACCACGCAAGTGTCAACCTAACGGTTGGTGAGTTCACAGTGGGCTTGTCATGCATTGGCCCGGTCTCATAATCATAGTTCGTATCAAAATGTACTTACAAAATATTCATTTGTGAAAAGCAATGCTTGTATTTAATTCTCAGTTTATAAATGTTTTGTCCGTGACCACGTCATCGGGTATGTACTAGTTCCGTAAAGTTAAAGGACTCAACCGATATCGCGGGTAGCTAATCCGTTGTTCCATGCTCTAAGGAAGTTTGTACCAAAGCTGACTTATTTTGTGGGGGCCGAGCCATCCCGTACAGTGCGGACCAAGTCATCGCGTTTTCTGCCTCCCCCGTGTCCTCTCGGGACCACGGGCAAATAGGCTGATATTGTACCTCCGTGCACTCCCCGTGCCACGGGGCGGAGTTTGTCAAACTCCAGTAGATCTACCCAACATCCCCTCGCTTTCACAAATTAATGGCACAATTAAGTTGAGGACTTTTAAGTTATAAGGCATCCTTAGAAAACATGTGATATCATATGGTTTAGACTTTAACCTACACTAGCCATATTAAAACAGTTTTCGTTTCAGAAATCGTTTATTCAGAATTCACAAGTGTTCCCATAAAACACTTCAGTTCATCAAGTGGGTGCCAAGCATCCCGTGTTCTTATGTTTATCAGTGAGGTGCCTAGCACTCTCGAGTTTGTCAGCATTGTTTTTCGTTAAGTTATTCTGTGTGGCCCATCGGACTCACGGTAAGCGGGTTAGTGACACTCACCTTTGGTTGCACAGCTACACTTCAAGTAAATCCAATATTGTTGTTTAACGAAGACCTAGAACACGTTTAGGTCTTAAGTATTAGTTTCGTGTCTAATCTTTACTTAACGTCACTATGGCCCATAACATAGCACGTTGCAACTATGACTCGACATACCGACACACGACACCAATGGTTGATCATAAACAAGGGTTCATTTGAATCAGGTATCAAACATATTTCATCATGGCAAAATCATGCAAGTCATGGCATAACACTTAAGCAATTTCACAAGTTTGGTTTTTAGGTCAGGTCTTAGTTTCGCTAGCATAGTTTCGCTAGGCAGTTTCGCTAGGTGCACGGGCAGCACTTTCGCTAGGCAGTGCCCGGTAACACAGTTTCGCTAGGCTAGTTTCGCCCGAAACTGCTGACGCAGTTTCGCTAGCCTAGTTTCGCAGGGAAACTGGTTTGAACTTTCGTTCAGGTATTTCGCTCGATAGTTTCGCTCGAGCTGGTCTGGTCAGGTTCCCGGCGACACTATAGTTTCGCTGGTCAGTGTCGCTGGAAGGATACACAATTTCGCTACTTAGTTTCGCCCAGAGAACAACAGTTTCGCTGGTCGTGAAAAACATACGGATTTGCCTAAAAATCAACCTAACAGCTTCTGATCATACATGCAATTCATTATTTAGCATCTATGGGCATTTACTAACATAAATCAAGCAACTTTAACACGTTTAACATGCATTTTGTCATCAAATCACCAAGAACACATATAAAACCCTAAAATGACTAAAATGGCATAAATCTCTATCATGGTTGGATTTCATACGCAAAGTTATCAACTTTATTACAGATCTAGCATCCTAAAGCATACATACAGAAGATCAAGCAATATCATGGAGGTTTGAGCATGCTTTAAGAAGAAAACATGTAGAAAACACATAAAACATAGTTTTTGGGACTCACGGTTGATCCTAGAATCGATAGAGGAGAAGAGATGATGGTCTAGAGGCTGAGATCTTGGTCTCTTGATGGTATTCTCGGCTGGTCCAGAAATCTCAGAGAGTGTGTGTGTGTTTGTTGTGTGTTTGAGCAAATGAGGCTACTAGGGTTCATTATGTTTATTTATATCAGAGGCTAGTTTCGCTGGTAGTTTCGCTGGTTGGCGAAACTGGCTCTGATCTCGGGTACATTGATCAGTCTAGCCTGCTACCGGGCGAATCTGTAATTTCGCTCGGTAGTTTCGCTGACTACCAAAATTCAGGCAATTTTCACATAATCAAGTATTTACAATTAATCATGCTATTCACAATAATAAGTCATGTATTTAAATCACATTGCACATAAGGACAATCAATGATGAGCATACAACACATATGGACAGGTTCGGTGATCAACCAAAGGTCGTGGACGTATTCGGCCTAGTTATGCATTAGCTACTTATAACGTAACTAACGGGTTTGTCTAACGGAAGTTAACCTTGAAATTCTCGGGTGTCACATCATTCCCCTGAAATTGGAATTTTCGTCCCGAAAATTATTCTTGCGTCGTTGCGTTCGCAGCATCAGCTGTCGTTGTTGCTATCGTCGCTGGGGGAAAGAAAGCAAAAAGTTTTAGGGTTGTCACATCCTCCTCCCGTTAAGGAATTTTGGTCCCCAAAATTTAAATCATACCATGAGTTTCCGTGGACGTTTGCTCGAACAGGTGAGGATACTTTTTCTTCATCTGATCCTCACGTTCCCAAGTATATTCAGGTCCACGTCTTGAGTTCCATCGCACCTTGACGATCGGAATCTTGCTACGTTTGAGGGCTTTCTCCTCGCGTCCCATGATTTCTACTGGTTGCTCAATAAATCTCAGATGTTCGTCAATTTCCAATTCCTCCAGAGGAATTATTTCGATGTCTTCAGCCAGACACTTCTTTAGATTGGAAACGTGAAACACGTTGTGAACTCCATCGAGTTCAGCCGGGAGTTGCAATCGATAGGCCACCGGGCCTACTTCCCCAATAATTTCAAACGGACCGATGTAGCGAGGATTTAACTTCCCACGCTTTCCGAAGCGTATCACTCCCTTCCAAGGAGATACCTTCAATAATACTTTGTCACCCACCTCGAACTTTAGAGGTTTTCGGCGTTTGTCGGCATAACTCTTTTGTCGATCACGTGCTGCAGCTAGCCGTTGTCTGATTTGAATAATCCGTTCGGTCATATCGTGGATAACTTCCGGTCCAGTGAGCCCTTTCTCACCTGTTTCAGCCCAACACACGGGCGATCTACATTTTCTGCCATAGAGTGCTTCAAAAGGTGCAGCACCTATACTTGAATGATAACTATTGTTGTAAGAGAACTCCACCAGTGGAAGGTGAGTCTCCCAATCCTTTCCAAAATCCAGAACACAAGCTCGGAGCATATCTTCTAAGGTTTGAATCGTTCGTTCCGTCTGACCATCAGTCTGCGGGTGATAAGCTGTACTCATGTCTAGTCGGGTTCCCAATGCTTCCTGCATTGATTGCCATAACCGGGAAGTGAATCGAGGATCTCGATCAGAAATTATAGTCTTTGGCACACCGTGAAGCTTCACAATTCGGTCAATGTACAGCTTTGTCAACTTATCCATATTATCACTTTCCTTCATCGGAATGAAATGTGCAGATTTGGTTAACCGATCGATGACAACCCAAATCGCATCCGGTTGATTTGAT
Source organism: Deinandra increscens subsp. villosa (assembly GCA_039602395.1). NCBI lineage: Eukaryota > Viridiplantae > Streptophyta > Magnoliopsida > Asterales > Asteraceae > Deinandra > Deinandra increscens. The sequence continues at coordinate 14,235 of JBCNJP010004033.1, forward strand.
CGATGAGGTAATCCTGTTACAAAATCCATTGAGATATCCTCCCATTTCCATTCTGGGATCTTTGGTTGTTGTAGTAAACCAGAAGGCTTTTGGTATTCAATCTTGACCCTTGAACATGTTAAACACTTAGCCACATATCGAGCAATGTCGGCTTTCATATTCGGCCACCAATAAAGATTCTTCAAGTCCTGATACATTTTATCCGATCCAGGGTGCACCGAATACCTTGACTTGTGAGCCTCGTCCATCACGAGCTCACGGAGATTTCCAAACATTGGAACCCAGATTCTGTCATTGTAATACGTGAGTCCATCGGACTTAACTTCAGAATGGCCATCTACACCACGCAGTGCTTCAGCTGCGAAGTTCTCTGCTTTCAAAGCTTCTTGTTGGCAGTCACGGATCCGATCCGGTAATCCTGAATGTATCGTAAGTTGAAGCGCTCGTACCCGACGAGGCTTTTCGTATTCTTTTCTGCTTAGGGCATCAGCCACAACGTTGGCTTTTCCAGGATGGTACTTAATAGCCAAATCATAATCGTTTAGTAATTCAACCCACCGTCGTTGTCGCATGTTGAGGTCTTTCTGATCAAAGATGTGCTGTAGACTTTTATGATCGGTGAATATCGTGCACTTTGTTCCATATAGGTAATGTCTCCAAATCTTAAGTGCATGAACAACGGCTCCCATTTCCAAATCATGCGTTGTATAATTCTTTTCAGTATCCTTTAGTTGCCTGGACCCATAGGCAATTACTTTATCTCGTTGCATCAACACGCAACCGAGTCCTTGAATCGATGCATCGCAGTAAACCACAAAGTCGTCTATTCCATCGGGTAACGCAAGAATTGGAGCCGAACATAACATATCTTTAAGCGTTTGGAATGCGCGCTCTTCCTTCTCACCCCATCTGTATTGCACTCCCTTGTGCGTTAAGGCCGTTAAGGGTTGAGCCAATTGAGAGAAACCCTTAATAAACCTTCGATAATACCCGGCAAGTCCTAAAAATTGTCGGATTTCCGTTGGCGCTCTTGGGGTAGACCAATTCTTTATTGCTTCTACTTTGGCTGGATCTACATGGATTCCTTCCTCATTTACAATGTGTCCAAGAAACTGGACTTCGCGGATCCAAAAGTCACACTTCGAAAACTTAGCATAAAGCTGTTCCTTGCGGAGCAATTCCAAAATAAGACGCAGATGCTCCTCGTGTTCTTCCTTTGTCTTAGAGTAGATCAAAATATCGTCAATGAAAACTATCACAAACTTATCGAGGTACGGCTTGCACACTCGATTCATCAGATCCATAAATACGGCAGGTGCGTTGGTTAGCCCAAACGGCATAACCAGGAACTCGTAGTGACCATACCGAGTTCTGAAAGCAGTCTTAGGTACATCCTCATCACGAACGCGAAGCTGGTGATATCCAGACCGTAGATCAATCTTTGAAAAGTAGCTTGAACCTTGCAGTTGATCGAAGAGATCGTCGATTCGAGGAAGTGGATACCGATTCTTGATCGTAACTTTGTTAAGCTCTCGGTAGTCAATGCACATGCGGAACGTTCCATCCTTCTTCTTAACAAACAGTACCGGAGCTCCCCATGGAGACGAACTTGGACGAATAAACCCCTTGTCGAGTAGCTCTTGCAGTTGTGAGGAGAGTTCGTTGAGTTCACTTACAGCCAAACGATACGGAGCGCGTGCGATCGGAGCGGCACCTGGAGCTAAATCAATCCCAAACTCAACTTGTCGAAACGGAGGCAAACCAGGCAGATCTTCAGGAAATACGTCTTGAAAGTCGCGAACTATCGGGTAATCATCAATTTTGCGCTCGGGATGTGTCGTGTCAGTGACGTTTGCAAGAATCGCGAAGTGACCCTTACGGAGGCATTTCTGAGCTTTGAGAAACGAGATAATACCAGTTACTACTCCACCTTTTTCACCTTGAACCGTTAATTCTTTGCCGTCTTCGAGTGGAATACGAACCACTTTTTCCTTACATAAGATTTCAGCCCGATTCTCGGATAACCAATCCATTCCTACTATAACGTCGAAACTACCAATTGGGAAAGGCATAAGGTCGATTCCTAGGGTATGGCCCGCTAGTTCTAGCTTACAATCCTTAACTATCTGGGTAGTATCATGAAGTTTACCATTTGCTAGTTCTACCACATATTTAGCGTCTAGGGCAATCGGTTTAGCATTAATTATTCTAGCAAATTTAGTGGAAATAAAGCTTTTCTCAGCACCAGAATCAAATAAAACAGTAGCAAAGAAACCGTTCAAAATAAATTTACCGTTGATCACGTTGGCATCATTGCGAGCTTCACCCTGGCCCATGACGAAAGCTCGGCCTCTACCATTTCCACCATTCCCGTTTCCACCATTACCATTGCCATTCCCATTACCATTTCCTCCACCGTTACCATTCCCACCGTTATTCCCCTGATTACCATTACCTTGTCTTCTTAACTGAGGGCAGTCTCTCTTGATGTGACCTTGAGCACCACACTCAAAGCAGCCACGGGCTCCCCCATTGTTGTTGTTCTGGTTCTGGCCGTTGTTGTTCCCATTACCCCGATTGTTCCCATAGTTGTTGTTTCTTCTGGGGCGATTTTGTTGTTCGGGCAAGGTCGCCCAACAGTCTTTTGCTTCGTGGCCTCCCTTGCCACACCTTTCACAGTTCACATTCTTCCTACAAGCACCAGCATGATGCTTCCCGCATCTGTTGCACAAGGGCAGATTACCCCTGTAGTTGCCTTGACCATTGCCACCCTGGCGGTAGTTGCTACTGTTGTTCCCTGATCTCTTGCTTTGACCTTGGGAGTTGAAAGACCTCCCAGTGCTATTACCCACACTCTGAACATTCATCGAGTTCTCAGGAGCTTCATCTTCAGCTTTTCTTTTGCCACTTAAGGCAGTCTTTTCAGTGGCTTTCGCAGGTAGCGTACCTTTCTCGACCTCTTGATCAGTAAGCTTGTGAGCCAAACGAATGGCTTGCTGCACGTTTGCGGGGTTGCTGGCAGTTACCAATCCCTTGATTTGAGGCGCGAGGCCTTCCAGGTAACGCTCGACGCGTTTGAATTCAGCATCAACCATTGAGGGGCACAAAACCTCATATTCGTGATATCGTGCAGTGTATTGCTCAATCTCAGACCCAGACATCTTCAAATTCAGGAATTCGCCTTCTAGCTTCTTCACTTGATCGCGAGGACAGTATTCCTCCATAATCAGATCCTTAAATGCTGCCCACTGCATGTTGTTGGCCGCGTCTAGCCCAACCATCTGAATCTCAGAGTTCCACCAGGAGAGTGCAGCTCCTTCGAAAGTACCAGTAGCAAACTTAACCTTGCTTTCAGCTGGACAATTACACATGGAGAAGACCTTCTCGGACTTCTCAATCCATCGGAGGAGTCCTACAGCTCCTTCTTCGCCGGAAAACATCATCGGCTTGCAGTCCATGAAGGACTTGAACGTACAGTGGTGTTGGTTTCCTGATGCATAAATAGTTCGGATTTTAAAATTAAACAGGTCATGATATAATTGCTTTGTGCCTTAACCGGCATAATAGTTACCCTGTGCGGCATATGCAGCTTGGACGGCTGCCACCGCGGCTTGCACATGTTCGGCAATCATCGCTTGCAGCTGTGCAGGCGTCATGTTAATACCGCCTCTTCCGTTTCCTCGTCCAGACATCTTGCTGAACAGTTAAAGTAGCCAGTGTTCAGTCACAGTTATATTCTTATACATATCCCATAATATGTATATTAGCCAGTTCCCGTTATCCCACTATTAGTCTAGAAAAATTTTCGTGCAAAATCGAGGCGTCGTCGGAGAATGTCGTAAATGCTATCGTCGAAGGTCGGCTTCCCATAAAGTCACCGTCGGCGTAGTCGTCGTAGTAGAAATCAGGACGTAGCGTGTAGCATCGTTTCGTTGTCGCTTTCCCCAGAGTAGTGTGCGTACTTGCGGTTCGCGTTTCGTATTCGTGTGTGAAAATTTCCTAAGGTCCTTCCGTTAGACTACTTAGACACGGTCTATATATATACTTATATATATATATATACATATATCTGTACGTACTAAGCTTTTACTTACACAGCAGAGCGAGTATCCCAGGTTGGCACGTAAAAATTTTGTCTTTGGGAATTTGTTTGTTTGTTTTGTAACCAAGGTTTTCAAGTTGCAGTTTCCAAATCGTTTTCAAAAATGATTCCAGTTCTCTGCAACCTATGGCTCTGATACCAATCTGTCACACCCCCAAAATACCACTAACGGAGTTTATACCGTTAAGGGGCGCGACTAGACCAGGATCCACAACCACAGTTACAAATACTAAACGAATCAGGGTTAGTTCAAACACAAATTATAAATCAAAGTTTCAAACACAACGCAGCGGAATAAAATATTGTCTTAGCACTAACCACGTGCTTTACATAAACATTGTTTTAAATTCCCAATTTAGTTTAAATCAAAACAAAGGATCTTCAAGTGCCATGCCAACCCGCTCCGGATACTCCTTAGCGATCTGCAAAAGTTTAAACCACGCAAGTGTCAACCTAACGGTTGGTGAGTTCACAGTGGGCTTGTCATGCATTGGCCCGGTCTCATAATCATAGTTCGTATCAAAATGTACTTACAAAATATTCATTTGTGAAAAGCAATGCTTGTATTTAATTCTCAGTTTATAAATGTTTTGTCCGTGACCACGTCATCGGGTATGTACTAGTTCCGTAAAGTTAAAGGACTCAACCGATATCGCGGGTAGCTAATCCGTTGTTCCATGCTCTAAGGAAGTTTGTACCAAAGCTGACTTATTTTGTGGGGGCCGAGCCATCCCGTACAGTGCGGACCAAGTCATCGCGTTTTCTGCCTCCCCCGTGTCCTCTCGGGACCACGGGCAAATAGGCTGATATTGTACCTCCGTGCACTCCCCGTGCCACGGGGCGGAGTTTGTCAAACTCCAGTAGATCTACCCAACATCCCCTCGCTTTCACAAATTAATGGCACAATTAAGTTGAGGACTTTTAAGTTATAAGGCATCCTTAGAAAACATGTGATATCATATGGTTTAGACTTTAACCTACACTAGCCATATTAAAACAGTTTTCGTTTCAGAAATCGTTTATTCAGAATTCACAAGTGTTCCCATAAAACACTTCAGTTCATCAAGTGGGTGCCAAGCATCCCGTGTTCTTATGTTTATCAGTGAGGTGCCTAGCACTCTCGAGTTTGTCAGCATTGTTTTTCGTTAAGTTATTCTGTGTGGCCCATCGGACTCACGGTAAGCGGGTTAGTGACACTCACCTTTGGTTGCACAGCTACACTTCAAGTAAATCCAATATTGTTGTTTAACGAAGACCTAGAACACGTTTAGGTCTTAAGTATTAGTTTCGTGTCTAATCTTTACTTAACGTCACTATGGCCCATAACATAGCACGTTGCAACTATGACTCGACATACCGACACACGACACCAATGGTTGATCATAAACAAGGGTTCATTTGAATCAGATATCAAACATATTTCATCATGGCAAAATCATGCAAGTCATGGCATAACACTTAAGCAATTTCACAAGTTTGGTTTTTAGGTCAGGTCTTAGTTTCGCTAGCATAGTTTCGCTAGGCAGTTTCGCTAGGTGCACGGGCAGCACTTTCGCTAGGCAGTGCCCGGTAACACAGTTTCGCTAGGCTAGTTTCGCCCGAAACTGCTGACGCAGTTTCGCTAGCCTAGTTTCGCAGGGAAACTGGTTTGAACTTTCGTTCAGGTATTTCGCTCGATAGTTTCGCTCGAGCTGGTCTGGTCAGGTTCCCGGCGACACTATAGTTTCGCTGGTCAGTGTCGCTGGAAGGATACACAATTTCGCTACTTAGTTTCGCCCAGAGAACAACAGTTTCGCTGGTCGTGAAAAACATACGGATTTGCCTAAAAATCAACCTAACAGCTTCTGATCATACATGCAATTCATTATTTAGCATCTATGGGCATTTACTAACATAAATCAAGCAACTTTAACACGTTTAACATGCATTTTGTCATCAAATCACCAAGAACACATATAAAACCCTAAAATGACTAAAATGGCATAAATCTCTATCATGGTTGGATTTCATACGCAAAGTTATCAACTTTATTACAGATCTAGCATCCTAAAGCATACATACAGAAGATCAAGCAATATCATGGAGGTTTGAGCATGCTTTAAGAAGAAAACATGTAGAAAACACATAAAACATAGTTTTTGGGACTCACGGTTGATCCTAGAATCGATAGAGGAGAAGAGATGATGGTCTAGAGGCTGAGATCTTGGTCTCTTGATGGTATTCTCGGCTGGTCCAGAAATCTCAGAGAGTGTGTGTGTGTTTGTTGTGTGTTTGAGCAAATGAGGCTACTAGGGTTCATTATGTTTATTTATATCAGAGGCTAGTTTCGCTGGTAGTTTCGCTGGTTGGCGAAACTGGCTCTGATCTCGGGTACATTGATCAGTCTAGCCTGCTACCGGGCGAATCTGTAATTTCGCTCGGTAGTTTCGCTGACTACCAAAATTCAGGCAATTTTCACATAATCAAGTATTTACAATTAATCATGCTATTCACAATAATAAGTCATGTATTTAAATCACATTGCACATAAGGACAATCAATGATGAGCATACAACACATATGGACAGGTTCGGTGATCAACCAAAGGTCGTGGACGTATTCGGCCTAGTTATGCATTAGCTACTTATAACGTAACTAACGGGTTTGTCTAACGGAAGTTAACCTTGAAATTCTCGGGTGTCACACCAAGGGATGTGTCCTACTAAAGGAAACAATAGTTGGTAAGGTTCCCACCTTATAAACCACTTTTGGTTTCAATCCCCAACCAATGTGGGATGAGTTAACATGCTATACTTAGCATTTTTCTCTCTAATTTTCGCAGCTTCACAAGTTGCGAGACCTCAACTTTGAGCTTCGATATCTCATTCATACGAGCTCGGATTTGGACTTGGTTTGATGCGTTGGAAAGCCCTCACAACGTACTACACAAACCCATTAAATACAGAGGCAACAACCTATGTTATCTGTATTTTATTTTAGTCCAAAGTTGGTGAAAAACTCATTTTCACACTTAGTGAAAAAAAACACATTTTCCACTAGTTTTTCTCCCAAAATTCCAACAATCCCCCACATGAATGGGTATCGATCTATTCTTCAAGAATCAAGAGCAATTTCGGCAGTCTAGTATTGCAGGATAGGTAGGTGTCCCCTTTGAACCTTCCTTTGTGAAACATACTTGGGTTACTGGTGTTTGGTAGACGCGATGTCTTTGAACCAACCGACCGTTTGTGTAACCGTTATTATGCCCACACAACACTTTCCCTAACTTGGTTAGCCCTCATTGTCGTGTCCAATCATGGTCCTGGAACACTCGCCTGGTTCTGCTAGAGCTCTAGGATTTGTGCCCAACAAATCCATTCGAAGCGACCACACTTCTCTCTTGCATAGGTGATTACCACAATCATTAAAAGCATTGGTATTATGATTTACTCAAAATCATCTATGACTTACACAAAGTCATTGACCATCGTATGCTTAACCTCACACACTTCACTGTTTGGTGATAGGAATGGACTAGGAAGTACACAACTCCCTTTTAAGATTTTAGGGTACTCCCCCACAGTGACCTTAGCTAATGCGATTGGGTTGTCCTATTGAACCTAGAGCCTGGGATCTCCATTTTCATAGGTTAGGTTTTCCTTCGCATCAGCTTTCAACCCAATGGGCTTTAGTCCCATTCCCCTTGACGACTTCAAAACTAACTCTTTGCTTAAGCCTTTTGTAAACGGATCCGCAGTGTTATCTTTTGACTTCACATAGTCAATTGAGATAACTCCGGTAGAGATTAGTTGTCGTACCGTATTATGTCTACGTCTAATGTGCCTTGATTTGCCATTGTACATCATGGATTGGGCGCGCCCAATTGCCGATTTACTGTCACAATGTATGCAAATAGCCGTCATTGGCATAGGCCACCTTGGAATTTCTTCCACAAATTGACGTAGCCATTCCGCCTCTTCACCAGATTTATCCAAGGCGATGAACTCAGATTCCATTGTGGACCGCGCTATAACAGTTTGCTTAGCCGATTTCCAAGCAATAGCCGCGCCACCAAGCGTGAACACATACCCGCTTGTTGATTTGGAATCCTTTATATCCGAAATCCAATTCGCATCGCAGTATCCTTCGATAACTGCTGGATCTCGGGTATAATGCAGTCCATAGTCTCTCGTGTATCTTAAGTACCTTAGTAGACGAGTCATTGCTTTCCAATGTACCGCGCACGGATTACTCGTGTACCGGCTTAGTCTGCTCACAGCATAGGCCAAATCTGGTCTGGTACATGTCATAAGATACATGAGACTCCCAATCACCCTTGAGTACTCCAACTGAGCAACCCCTTTTCCTCTATTCTTAGCAAGATGAAGGGTAGTATCAACCGGAGTTTGAGACACACTCTTATCTCCCGCGTTGAACTTCTCAAGGATTTTGTCCACATAGTGAGATTGACTCAAGACAATACCATTTGGGGTTCTGATGATTTTTACACCGAGTATCACATCTGCGAGCCCCATGTCTTTCATGTCAAATCTTGCTTTCAACATGTCTTTAGTAGCTTTGACCATCTTATCATCGCTCCCAACGATAAGCATGTCATCTACATAGAGACATAGAATCACATAACCTCTAGGTGTGTCCTTCGCATAGACACACTTGTCGCACTCATTTATTTTGAATCCGTTGTCAAGCATGACACGGTCAAACTTCTGGTGCCATTGCTTAGGAGCTTGCTTCAAGCCATACAAAGACTTGACGAGTCTACACACCTTGCCTTCTTGGCCAGGAGCGGTAAAACCCTCAGGTTGTTCCATGTAGATCTCTTCTTCTAAATCACCGTTTAGAAACGCGGTTTTTACGTCCATTTGGTGAACCTCCAAATTTCGTAAAGCCGCTATAGCAAGCACCAACCTTATCGAGGTTATGCGAGTAACAGGTGAGTAAGTATCAAAGTAATCCAGACCTTCCTTTTGTCTGTATCCTTTGATCACTAGCCTCGCCTTATACTTGTCAATGGAGCCATCGGCTTTCAACTTCTTCTTGAATATCCACCGATATCCAAGTGGTTTGCAACCCTTAGGAAGATCGACAAGCTCCCAAGTGTGGTTCTGCAAGATAGACTCTATCTCACACTTGATGGCTTCTTTCCATTGAGGCCCATCTGAAGAGGTTACCGCCTCGCGGTAGGTATTGGGATCACCCTCAACCATGTAAGCCGTGAAGTCAGGTCCAAAGGATTTTCCAACCCTTTTTCGCTTACTTCTTCTAGGCTCACCCTCATCAGATGCAGACCGTTTACAAACTTCGTTACCAACCGATGGTTGTTCATAAACTTCGTCACCAACAAATGGATCTTCACGAGTCTCGTCACCAACTAATGGTGTCGATGAACTCGCGCGTTCTCGTGACAAACACGGGAATACATTTTCAAAGAATGAAGCATTCCTTGATTCCATGATAGTGTCTTCTAGTATATCGGGATTTTTCGAGTCATGAACAAGAAACCGATATGCACTACTGTTTTCTGCGTATCCAATGAACACACAGTCCACGGTTTTGGGTCCTAACCTTTGAACCTTAGGCAAAGGAGCTAATACCTTAGCTAGGCACCCCCACACTTTGAGGTATTTGTAGGATGGCGTTTTGCCCGTCCACAATTCATAAGGAGTCTTATCCTTATCTTTGCGGGGTATCTTATTCAAAAGATAGTTAGCCGTCAAGATGGCTTCCCCCCACATGTCTAGGCTCATCCCAGAACTATTCAACATGGCATTCATCATCTCTTTCAATGTACGGTTCTTTCGTTCCGCAATGCCATTGGATTGTGGAGAATAGGGTGCGGTGGTCTCATGGACAATTCCACTTTGTGCACATAAGTCCGCAAACGGTGAAACATATTCACCTCCTCTATCACTCCGCAAAACCTTAATTTTCTTGGTGAATTTATTCTCAACCAAGTTCTTAAACAAGACAAACTTGTTTATTGCTTCATCCTTACTCTTAAGTAAGTATACATAGCAATATCTTGTACTATCATCAATAAACGTGATGAAGTACTTGTGTCCGCCACGCGTGGGGACGACTTTCAAGTCACACACATCGGTGTGAATTAAGTCTAGGGGTTCGGTTATTCGTTCAACCGATTTAAATGGTTGTCTTGTGAGTTTGGATTCGACACACGTTTCGCATTTTGATTTCGAGTCTATTTTAAAATTTGGCAAACATTTTAAATTCATTAAACGGCGAATTGAATTAAAATTCACGTGTCCTAATCTACCATGCCACATATTTGAATCATAAAACTCAATCATATAAGTAGAAGAGGAGGCTTTCGCCATTTTATTAATTACCATTGTAGACAATTTAAACATAGCATTTTGGGCATAGCCCTTGCCTACAAACATGCCGTTTTTGGTCAACACGACCTTATCAGACTCGATCACAATGCGAAATCCAAACTTGTTGAGCAGCCATCCAGAAACAAGATTCTTCCTGATTTCTGGAACGTACAAAACGTTGCTCAACGTAAGCTCCTTCTCTGAAGTGAACTTCAAGACCACATTGCCTTCACCCATGATGTCGGCAGTAGCTTTATTCCCCATGTAAAGCTTCTCGGTCCCCTTCGCCTCTTTAAACGTACTAAAGAGGGACTTGTCTCCACACACGTGGCGGGTGGCACCGGTGTCAACATACCAGCCAGGGTTCTCCCCCACAATGTTGACTTCAGAAATGAAGGCAGACGCCTCCGTGATCATGGCCACCAGTGGCATGTCATCCTCCATCATGTGAGCGTGCTCACGTTGTGGTTTCGGGCACTGATCCGCCCGATGACCATGCCCCCCACAGTTGTAGCACTTTCCAGAGAACTTTAGAGGCTTCTTTTTCACAACCCCTTTCTTCGGTGCCAAGTGCTCAACCGCTTTGCCTTTGCCTTTGGCTTTGGCCCCACCATTGCGCTTGCTTCCCTTGGAAGACTGACCAACCTCCACCATATTCACCTTAGCAGAAGGTTGCATGGTGGTGGCTTTTTGAGCCATCTTATTGTCCTCCTCGATACGAAGACGGACAATGAGATCCTCAACGGTCATCGCCTTTCTTTTGTGTTTAAGATAATTCTTAAACTCAAGCCACGAAGGCGGGAGCTTTTCAATCATTGCCGCCACTTGAAATGTCTCACAAAGGGACATACCCTCTGCGTGGACCTCATGTAGTATAATCTGAAGCTCTTGGACTTGACTCATCACGGTTTTATTATCAACCATTTTGTAGTCCAAGAAACGGGCTACCACGAATTTCTTCGTGCCAGCATCCTCCGTTCTATACTTCTTGTCTAAAGACTCCCATAATTCTTTGGAAGTCTTAAATACCGAGTAGACATTATACAGAGAGTCCACTAGGCCGTTCAACACATAGTTACGGCACAAGTAGTCCAAATGTTTCCAAGCGTCAACCGCATTAACGGTTTCAGCGTTGGCTTCCCCTTCACCGAGTTGGGGAGCGGACTCTGTGAGACACCTCGCAAGGTTCAAGGTGGTTAAGTAGAACAACATCTTCTGTTGCCACCTTTTGAAGTGCAAACCCGAGAACTTCTCGGGTTTTTCGGCATGACTGGCGATGGTGTTGGCCGTTATGCCAGTGGAAGTACCAACCGATGGTGTTTCCTTAGGCTTTTCGGTCGTCTTAACGGTTTCGTTAGTCATTTTTCTGAAATATAAAACTACACAAGTTAATGTTCAGAATTGTTATTTAAACGCGCACGTTTAAAACGTAAGAAAAAACCTCCAACTAATGGATGGTTTTCAAGGAGTAGAAGAGAGTTTTAATCTCTAAACGCGCACGTTTTGAAGAGATTAAAGTCCAACAAATGGATGGAATTAGAGATGTAATAAATTTTATAACTTCCAACTTATGGAGGTTAGATTGTTTTAAATAAAATTTATAACGTCCAACTAATGGATGTTAAAGTTATGTCGTAACCGACAACTCGTTTAACTCTAAGTCCAACTTTGAGTCAAAACGAGTTAAAAAATATTTATTTTTAAAACACTAAATCACCTCGAGAAATCTAAGTCCAACTTTGAAACTCGAGGTAATGAAGTTTTTATAAAACGAACGGTGTTTTAAAAATTTGTTTTAAGTTTGTAGGAAAACCGTTCGTAAATTTAAATAAAATAAATACTTTTATTTTGTATGATTACAACAAAACAAATGAAACTAATCTATTACAATACAAGTGAAAGAAAATGGATCTACTCCTATTACAATTACAAGGAAATGAATTACGTTACAAGGAAATAAAGAATTACAATACAATGAAATGAATATAATTACACAGAAAAGAAATTACAAGACAAATGAAATAAAATGATATGGATTTGAATGAAGAGAAATTAAAGACAGAGAGTTTGAGAAAAGGTTTTAAATAATGAAATACTTAATTAAAAGTTAAGAAAATTATATGAGAAAGTCTTTTGATATTAGTTTAAGAAAAACGAGAAAGGTTCCAAGGAACCTTGGCGAAGGATTCGGGTCAAAACCCGGGTCCCTTAAAACAAATTCCGGGTCTACCAAAGATCCGTTTTGTTTCCCAGGGTACAATCGCCTAAACCGTATTGTACGGCCGGGATAACTCTAAGCTTGAAGTTACCTTGAAGCTTGAAGAGCAGGAACGATGAAGAAGATGAGAGAAAATATGGAGGTGAGGCAGAGAGAAAGAATTCTTGTGAATTCTGGTGTGTATAGCCTCAACTAATGAGGGTGTATATATAGTGGTGGGAATGACTTGTTGAGCACACAAAAATAATTCGTAGTCAAACTTTGCATTAAACGTCTTTAATGCAAATTGATTTCTAATTAACGCGGAATTACCTTATTTAGCTCAAAACGCGTTTACAGCTGTCAATCCGGAGGAATCTCCGCGTAACAGCTGTTTCCGGAAGAACTGATCTTCCGCTTGAACTTCAAGCTCCTTTTCAGCTGAGCTTCAAGTTCAAGCTCCTTTTCCAACTGAGCTTCAAGTTCAAGCTCCTTTTTCCACTTGAACTTCAAGCTGGAATTTTTTCCGGTTGAACCCAAAAACAATAAGGCGGCTCTCAAGCGGCTCGCGGCGATGCGAGCGTGCGAAGTGCGAAGTGCAAAGTGCAAAGTGCAAAGTGCAAAGTGCAAAGTGCAAAGTGCAAAGTGCAAAGTGCAAAGTGCAAAGTGCAAAGTGCAAAGTGCAAAGTGCAAAGTGCAAAGTGCAAAGTGCAAAGTGCAAAGTGCGCCACATTGCGCCTCATACGCCCACGCCACGCGTGCGCGTGCGCGTGCGTGTGCGTGTGCGAGTGCGAGTGCGAGTGCGAGTGCGAGTTAGGGGTTCGCACCCCTCAGGGTCCAAGGGATGTGTCCTACTAAAGGAAACAATAGTTGGTAAGGTTCCCACCTTATAAACCACTTTTGGTTTCAATCCCCAACCAATGTGGGATGAGTTAACATGCTATACTTAGCATTTTTCTCTCTAATTTTCGCAGCTTCACAAGTTGCGAGACCTCAACTTTGAGCTTCGATATCTCATTCATACGAGCTCGGATTTGGACTTGGTTTGATGCGTTGGAAAGCCCTCACAACGTACTACACAAACCCATTAAATACAGAGGCAACAACCTATGTTATCTGTATTTTATTTTAGTCCAAAGTTGGTGAAAAACTCATTTTCACACTTAGTGAAAAAAAACACATTTTCCACTAGTTTTTCTCCCAAAATTCCAACAATTTAGCATGTGTGCAAACATCCACAACAAATAAACATTTGCTACTTTACCAACCCGCGATATGTTACTTTATCAAAAACTTTCTTGCTAAACTTTTTTTTTTTTTAAAACAACGTTTATAAACTTGTCATATTTATAAACACTCATACTTTAACCCGAGACACATTTCATGACCGGTCTAGACTAACACAATCATGACTTGATTGTGTGTAGGTCATTGGGTTGTTTTAAGAAATGTTAAACCCCGTACGTCTTTAAACTTCTAGGATAAATACACAAGCAAATCAAATGCATCTTCTACGATTTAAACTTCTAACTTTTTGATCATAAGACACATGGTTTAATTACTATGAAGTCTCCTTCGGGATGAAGAATTAATTTTATTAAGAAGTTTAAAATCCACCAAATTACGAATATTTAGCTTAATGGTAACCCCTTGACTTATCAAATGGATGGTATTGGGCTCAAGTCACAGGTTAAGCTATAGGGTTTTTTTAATCATGAGTTACTTTTGGGTGTACGAGCCATATCATCACGTTTTATTATTCAGATGAAAGAATGATGTATTAGCTCAGAATGTTCTAAAGTGACCAGAACTTTGTTGTCGAAAAAATTAAAATCCTTCGGGATATGAAGAATTGTTTTTATAAGAAGTTCAGGGAAAGAATATGTTAAGTAAATGGAAATACAATAAACAATAAGGACTTGTCTGAGTTGTTACTAACGATGAGGCGAGACTTGGGACTGAGAAGTCATAACTTCGATTCCCCGAACCTCTAGGTTTTATTATCTGGCCACTCATAGAATGTAGATTATATTTAAAATAAACTTAATTGGTGTAAATACTTTCGGGTTTTTTCGTGCATTCGTAGGGGCCATTCAAAGATAAACATAAAAATATAGTAATATAATATTAAATAATATACAACATATAATAGTAATAATAGTTACATTTAGCAACATCCTTTCTTTCACGTTTTTTAAAAAATCAAGGCTATGTGTAGTTATAACCCTCCTCTCTTGGGGATTGGGGGGTTATGCGCCACATGGAATCCACCTCATCAAGGGGGGTTATAAGTAAAGTGGTGTAATCATAACCCTCCCCCCAACCCCCCCAACCCCCCCAACCCCCCTCTAATTATTCTGAATATTAGATATTATTTAAAAGAAAAAGAAAAAACTAAACTAATCAAATCTGGATTAAATCAAGATGACCAATGAGAAAGTAGGGGGAGGGGCGCCATAAACATCACGCCTTGGACCAATTTCTAGAAGATGGCACCTAGAGGGTGAAGAAGGGACGCCATATGGGATGCCATGTTCGACATCTCAGACATATAACATTCACTACACATAGCCTAAAAGTTTAGAGAAAGTATATGTCATGTAAATAAAGATATAATATATATATATATATATATATTATATATATATATAATATATTATATAATAGTTACATTTAGCAACATCCTCTCTTTCACATTTTTCAACAACTCTATATATAGACTTATATCTTGCCTTCTTACATTCATCATCAAAACCCCTCTTCTCTCTCTCTCTCATATTCTTAATGGCTAAGGCCCAAGTTCTCATCCGTGCCTACATCATCATACTATACCTAATAAACAACTTGGTTTCAATAACACTAGCCAAATTAACACCATGGAATAACACCACCACTTCACATTCTCAAACCCTACCCCTTGAATTATCAACCAAACTCTCTCTTGACACCACTTCCATCAAAACAGCCTCTTCCGATTTCGGCAAGCTTATTCATGACCACACCCCAACCGCTGTCTTCCACCCATCCACCGTTTCCGACATCGCTCGCCTCATCAAATCCTCGTACACCGCTTCCTCTCCGTTCAAGATCGCGGCCAGAGGCCGCGGCCACTCGGTTGGAGGGCAGGCGATGGCGAAAGACGGGGTGGTGGTGGAGATGAGTAGTTTGGATGATGTTGATGGGGGGAGGATTAGAGTTTGTGGGAGTGAGAGTTTAGGGTTTTATTGTGATGTGGGTGGGGAGAAGCTTTGGATTGATGTTTTGAGGAAGAGTTTGGAGCATGGATTGGCACCGGTTTCATGGACCGATTACTTGTATCTTAGTGTTGGTGGGACACTTTCTAATGCTGGGATTAGTGGGCAGTCTTTTCTTCATGGGCCTCAGATTAGTAATGTGCTTGAAATTGACGTCATCACGGGTATACATACATACATACATATACATACTACGCATATACATATATATATACATGACACTTTTATAAAGGGATGATATATTCCCGCACAACAATCTGTTGTAATCTGATCTCATACCATATCCAAATAACCATTTGAAGAATATAAAAATGACCATTTGACTTTTTAAAAGTTAATTAGAAGGTTATACGTTTGAAAAACACTATTAAGAAAATGAGCTAATTAATATAATATTTTTTTTATATAAAAGTATTGCATTAGACCTAATACAACATTTTTATTACATAATAAAATTTTTGTCCAAAAAGTTATATCCAAAGAATAAGAGTGACATTAAGTCTAAAAGTTACATTATTATGCAACAAAAACCTAATGGAAATTGAGCTAATATAATTTTAAAAAAATATATAGTACAATGAAGATCATTTGTTTGCAGTAAGGTAGAAATTCAAGATAAGAAAGTCAACAAATTTGAGAATAATCAAATGGGTGTAACTTATGAAACTCTTTTACATGAAATACATTTCCATACGAAACTTCTCAACGAGAAAGTTATAAAAAATATAATCTTTTCTATAGTAAGTAAACGTACTTATAATAAAAGAAGTCTAATCCATAAATATATATTTTCTAAAAACTAAGGTTTATATATAAAAATACATGAAATACATTTCCATACGAAACTTCTCACCGAGAAAGTTATGAAAAAAGACAATCTTTTCTATGTATAGTAAACTAATTAAAGAAGTCTAATCCATAAATATATACTTTCTAAAAACTAAGGTTTATATAAAAAAAAATTTAAAAAATATATTAGGCTTTTAGCCTACTGGTATGGTGATTGCCCCTCCAAATAAATGGTTGTGGGTTCAAATCCTTGCAAGTGCAAGGTTGGTGGTATTTGATGAAAAAATTAGCTTTTAAAAAAAAAAAGGATAGATCGAATTTAATAGATCGACCCTCTAGACTGTTTTCTGATTCTGCCCGTGTACATGTATAGATACTGCATATATATTACACGCATACATGTAATAACAGATATATCATCTGTATCAAATTTAATAATTATATTAATAAAATTAAAAAAAAAAGATTAGCAATCTTAGAAAGATTTGTTTCTTGGATGGTTACAGGGAAAGGAGATTTCATGACCTGCTCCAAAAGCATAAACTCAGATCTCTTTTATGGAGTTCTTGGAGGTCTTGGCCAGTTTGGCATAATAACTAGGGCAAGGATTGTTCTACAAAAGGCACCAACAAGGGTAATTAATAAATTAAAGATCTTAAAAGCATATGTTAATATCTCTCATTTCTATATTTTATTGCTTGATTATAACATTTTTTTTTTAAATTTTCTTATCCATATCATTAAGGAGTAAAGTAATTACTATACGGTAATTAATGATACTTATACCGTCTACAGTCTAATTTCACACGTAGGTTTTACATAGAATGACCTTTGGAATGTTAAACGGTCGTTTGATGTTGTATGGAATGGCCATTTGTCTTTAGGGTTTGCATGAAAGCCCTTACTTTATAATGGATGTTTGAGGGTGCATGAAGTATATTTTTCGAAATTATACAAGATGATTAAAACATAAGTTTGTGATTTTGTAGGCGAAATGGGTTCGAATGATTTACGAGGACTTTGCTACCTTTACAAAGGATCAAGAACACTTGATCTCACTTAATCATGGACCTAATTATGTTGAAGGATATCTTATTATGAAGAAAAGTCCTGCAAACAATTGGAGATCTTCCTTTTTCTCAATTCATGATGAATCAAGAGTAAATTCTTTAGCATCCGAATGTGGCATGGTTTATAGCTTAGAAGTTGTCAAATACTATGACGAATTCAGCAGACAAACCATAGATGAGGTATCTTCACACTACTAATATATAAATGATCATTTGCAACCCTCAAATTGGTCGTAAATCGCAAATGTAAGCTCGTTTGTTTACGTTTTGCAACCAAATTAAAGTAGTGATCAACGACTGATTTTACGACCAAATACATTAGCGATATGATCAATGTGATCTCTAGCTACTTAATATAATTTGCATTCAACATTCAAAAGTTTACATGGAAATAGAAAACAAACAAACAACAAAAATCTTTTTTTATAGCAAAATCAAGACGTCTAAAAAGTACATATTCATAGATCGTGACGTTATAATGTTATTGTGCATGACCAGTATTACAGATTATTATATAGTGTTACTATTCAATCTCTTTACATCTTTTTGGCCTTTTTCATATGTTTAATTTGCAATTACAGGAACTTGATGAGATGTTCACAGGGTTAAGCTTCAAAACTGGATTCATATTCAAGAAAGATGTAACATATATGGATTTTTTGAATAGAGTGAGAACCGAAGAGTTAAAGCTGCAATCTAAAGGACTCTGGGATGTTCATCATCCATGGTTAAACCTGTTCATCCCTAAATCACGCATTTTGAATTTTAATCAACGGGTGTTCGTCGATATTATTAAAAAAGAAAACAAAAGCGCAGGTCCTTTCCTTGTTTACCCGATGACTAGAAAAAAGTAACTAACTATTTCTCGTCATTTATTTAAATTATAACTGAAAATAAACAAACAAACATACTTAGTAAAAATAATATTAACATTACTTAAAAAATTACAGGTGGGATTCCAGGATGTCGGCTGTGATTTCGGAGGAAGAAGGAGACGTATTCTACACCGTCGGTTTATTGCACGCGGCTAAAAATGTTGAAGACTGCAAAATTATTGAAGATCAAAACAAAAAGATATTAGAGTAGTGTGACGAAATTGGAATTGAAATCAAACAATATGTTCCAAGATATTACGAAACAAAAGAAGAATGGAAGAAGCATTTTGGTGCAAAATGGAGTGTGTTTGAAGAGAAGAAAGCAAAGTATGATCCAAAGATGATCTTGTCTCCCGGACAAAACATTTTCAACTTTAATTATTAGTTTAATCTTAATTATTAACTATTAGTTATATAAATATATATATATATATATATATATATATATATATATATATATTTTATGATATGATCTTGTACTTATATTGCTAGTCAATATATATAATATATTATGTTAGATTAATGTAAAAAGCATTGGGTTGTTTATGTACTTTGATTTAGTTTATTTGGACTTCTAACAACGTCTATGGTTTGAATACAAATCTAATACGTCAGATCTTATTCTTGCATGTATGGGAGTCTCGTAACCATTGATGGTTGATTATCAAACTTTATTTTTTTAAAGTTTGCTTATTACTACTTTTTTCATTATTAATGCACAAAACAGCCGTTAATTCTTTTTATGTTATTATAAGCTTTTGCATGACAATGTAATAATATTGAACACAAATTTGGAAAATAAGAAAAAAGGCAACTACGAAAAGTTTTAAAAGGAAGGTTCAACTTGTGGGATTCTAACAACCACCCCTATATATTGGTCAGGCGGAACTCTATAAGATCCAGGGGCTACCCTTTAAACTGATACACGAAATAGAAAAAAATTAACTTTTTTAGTTTTTATTATTTTATCATACGTGTGTTACCCCTTAAATACAATATGTTTCAAAAAAAAAATTTCAACTGTGTATGTGAAGCAGTTAGTTAAGGCGCCTTGTCGTATAAACGGAAGGTCCCATGTTCGAATTAAGGATGGCAATGGGACGGGTTTGGGACGAGTTTGAGTAATCTCAATCACATACTCGGTTATTAAAGTGTGTCTCATACTCGGCCCAAAATCCGTCGGGTTTCTAGTGGGTATTTACCCATAGGGTATCGGGTATACCCCCGGGTTTCGAACATACCCGTTGGGTCTATATTGGCTAACTATTAATTTATATTTCTCATAATTATAATAAAATATCTCAAAAACATATATAAATTTAATAATATGTAAATCAATGTTTTGAAAAAAAAAAACTTACTATTATAGATAAAAATAAAAAATTGATAAATAAAATCATACAATATATTTAAAATAAATAAATAAAACAAAAACTATAACGGGTATATAATCGGGACGAGTAAACAGGTATATCATCAGAACCAATATCCACAAAAAAAAATCAAAAGTCTTCCCATACCCGGTCCCATAGTCAATTACCTGACCCCATATGCGTTCCATGTGTGTCAGGTTTCAGGTTTTCCCGTCGGGTCGGGTTTCATTGTCATCCATAGTTTGAATCCTGGCTTTGACGGTTTCTAAACTTTTTACAAAGCTTTATCTATTTAAAAATATATAATGGATTAAACCAAGATTCGAACTTGCGTCAAAACGTATTTAACACCTAAATTTAAATATACAAACCACCAAGCTAACCATTCTCTTTGTTTAAAATGCTATACAATAATATTTAGAGTAAATTACGGATTTCGTCCCTATGGTTTACCGAAATTTCACCTATCGTCCTAAGTTTTCAAAAATTACGGATTTCGTCCCCAACGTTTGCCAAAACGTTACGGATATAGTCCCTACCACTAACTTCTGTTAAAAAAGCCTGTTAAGTTGATGTTAAATGACCAGTATACCCCTGCTCTTTATTTAATATAATTACATAAATACCTAAAATCAAATTAAAACCCTAAAACTACCCCCTCGGTCATCTCCCACCCCTCCATCATCTCCGACCTCCGATCCAAACTGCGGCTGCATTACCACCTCCAATTTAAACCTACTACTAGACTGCTCCTCCAAGCTTCACTCACCTCTCACGCTTCTCTTCAATCTCCAACTATCCAAGCTCCTGGTTTCCACATCCAATCCCAATCGAAGACTTGACTTGGAGTTGGAACGCTCTAATCATTCGCCTGACCACCGCGAACCTCCTGGTTGGTTCTCACCGGTGGACATCGGATCCTCCCGCTTACCTAATTCGCCTCTTCTCCTCTACTTACCAGGCATGAGCCGGAGCCAGAGCGACGACGAAACTAAGGTTGTTTGCGAAGAATCGATCGGATAATCGAGCGTTAATCCGTGAATCCGGTGTTGTTCCGACATTGATTCCGCTACTCCGATACGGTGTCACTACGCTACTTAATATCTTTTCGACGACAATAA